>JAXIVD010001900.1:22500-72008 GCA_036785275.1 Cancer borealis | reverse complement strand
CTGGCATCCAAAAATTTTGTTTTTCCCCTTCCAACGAATGCTACTGTAATTGTATTGGTAAAGTGACGTAATGTGCCTCTCAGATGTACGGGCAGCTGTTACCTATCACATATGCTTCCTATGTAATACTAAGTAATCTTTAGTCACCTTCCCCTTTCTGTCTTCCTAAACTGATATATATATATATATATATATATATATATATATATATATATATATATATATATATATATATATATATATATATATATATATATATATATATATATATATATATATATATATATATATATATATATATATATAGAGAGAGAGAGAGAGAGAGAGAGAGAGAGAGAGAGAGAGAGAGAGAGAGAGAGAGAGAGAGAGAGAGAGAGAGAGAGAGAGAGAGAGAATATGATCTAATGAGATGATAAAGTGCAACTTTGTAAAAGAGTTAACCTACTCCAATAGCTACAACAAACATTTTTCTTTTCATTGCAGTGCCCTTTGCACCCTTCTGGTCACATACCCTGGATTTTTGGAAGAGAAGGGATCAAGAAAACATAATGTTCCTGAGGTTTGAAGACATGAAAGCAGTAAGTAATTGAGTTTGTCTGCCTTGACACTATTCTACTTTTGGAAGACCTTAATGCCATTCAGTACCACTAAGCAACTTGGCTAACCGTCATATCTCAATTATGCATTACTCAAGAACTTCTGTATACTAGTGAACCATATTTTACATCCAAAACTGGTTGCTCTTTGTACAACTACTTATGTGGTCAAGGCATAAGATAAAGAGGGGAAGATAGTAAAGCATCTGACTTCCATTTTTACCCCTATTCAATTTCAATGACACTTTACAGGATGATTTCTGACAGATAGGATTATGTTTTCCCCATTTACCCTTCTTGGCTTGTTTTCAAGTGTGTTTATGGTGATGACAATGGTAGAAATTAATCATAACATGAGTATTATAACAAATAAATTTTAACAATGTTGATATATAGATTGCTATGCTATACTAGACACTATAGTCTGCATAAAAAAAAAGAACACACACAAACAAATTCTGGAACTTTTCATATTATCTACAACCTCCAATATGGTGTACAGTGATATCAGGAGGATTTATCTTCATTCATTCTTGTACACCAGCAGAATACATTATCTCTGACATTATCTTTATCGATAGGATCTGCCTGGTGTGGTGCAGAAAGTGGCAGCATTCCTGGGCAAGAAGCTGAGTGCAGAAGAAGTGCAAAAGATTGCAGAACACTGCTCGTTTGGAAGCATGAGCAAAAATCCATCAGTCAATAATGAGTCAATTATAGCTGCAGATAATGAGAAAGCTGAAGGAATCAAGTTCATGAGGAAAGGAAAGGTAATATAACATAACATAACCATGTACATCGTCTTTGACATGAGATGGGACCTCGGGGTCTCGTCTCATATCTTTGGAGAGAAAACAGAAAGGAATGTAATTGCAGGTGATTAAAGTTTTGCTTTAAAAATAATTGTCAACAAGTATTGATCAATAGTTATATACTACTTACTTCAAGAAGGAATACTACATGGTTGACAAGACCATGTGGGATGTGTGTGGATTAATGTGTGAGATGGAAGTCAAGTAACAAGCAGGAGGTATAGGTGCAAAGTTGAGGTTGAAAGGTATGCAACACTCCTTTTCAGTCATTAAGTGAATGAAATTTAAGATACTGTATCATAAGCTGCTAATCTCGAAAGCCTACACTTTCCTTGTTGTACTAAAGACCAAAAATGATCAACACATCCCAACACTTTACTTCAACTGACACCAGTAAAGAATAAACAATCTCATCAGGTGGACAAGAAATGCGAGTCTGTGTGTATTCTTTTTGTCCTGCTGCAGCCATGTCGATTCTGGGGAGAATTATTAACAAATCTGACAGCTCACATGGATCAGATGAGGCTGGGGCTTCACTACCCAGTTATCATATATTATGGTATAAATTCCTGACTCAGTACACTTTCTTTCTTTCAGGTGGGTGACTGGAAGAACCACTTGACCGAGGCCCAGATCAAGGCCTTCAAGGAGTGGACTTTCAAGCACCTGGAAGGATCAGACTTTCCTTATTATCGTAACTATGAGTAATTCTTGGAGTCATTCATTCCTGGAGCTGTAAAATATTTAGTGATCAAATTTATATTTAACATTCCCTACTTTCACAATGCCAACTTCCACTCATAAAGAAGCATAACAATGAGAGTATGTGCTTAGAGGAACGCTAGTGTCTGTTATAGTGGTGAGGGAACTGTTAGATTGACTGGGAAATAGCTCTGTTCGCACCCAGATAGTTTACATAGAACCTTAAGGTCACAAATAAATATGGCTTTAATTATATCTTCTTTATCTTTATGATCATCGTTCTTGCTCACTCCACAGATGCAAGAGTGAGAGTTAATATGAATAAAGTAAGTGCCAGACATCAGACACAGATGCAAGATGCTTAAATAAAAATGAACAAAATATGTTAATATGTTTGGGAGCAAAATATTCCTAAAGATATAGGTGCATAACATCACGTAGCTTCAATATAGTTACGGGATGATTTTACTTCTCTCGAGTAACTGCTGTGATTGCAGCATGAACATTTGACCCTCAAGGAAGTGATGAGCACTCCACTGCCATCCAGCCAGGCCTAATAATTATACATAGGACAGGACACAAAACAATGGCACTGTAAGAAAAGTTGTACATAGCAAAGAATTTTAAAGAGCTCACCTCATTTTCATTCTAACTATGCATTTCTGACGAATGAAAGCATGCTGAAAACTTAGTACTAAAAACAAATGTACTGACAACAGGGAATGCATGAATCATATTAAATTATCAGTTGCAGATGTAAACATGACATTTGAAACAGAGGACCAACATTTACCTAAGTGTATGGTTGATCTGTGAGAAGCTGTTTCAGATGAAAAAAATAAATCTTGATATAGCCATGGTAGAAGAGCGTCCACTTCTCCTTAAGCAAACACTCTCTCTTTGCTAGTTCAATTCCTTCTCCTATATCAGCAACTCTTTCATGCATGTATTCCTCCATCCTATGCTTTCATCTTACAACTGGCTTTTCTCTCCTCCTAGGATCCACAGTTGAATTAATAAATAAAATAAAAATTATGATAATTTTACTTTTCTCAAAAGTTTCTACATATATAATCCTGGCAGCAATTAAACACAGGTTATTGTACTCGGATGTTCAACTCGTCTAACGATGGACAATGACTAGATATGTGAGCAAACCTAAAGAAAGTAAACAACAGCAGCATGTAACATCTGGCCTCCTAGTGTGTGCCTGAACCACCTTTACCCACAAGGTTATGATATAGATAAACATCATGAAACAATTCACTTTAGCATTTGTTCATCTTTACGGGTTAAATGTTTTTAATAAAATGTTAGACACATTTATAAATGAAGATAACAGATGGTAAGTGTTAGGTGCACAGGAGGTCAACTGGCCTCCTGCAGCCTCCTTATTTTCTTATAATATTATGTATCCTCTGTAAATTACAATATTTGTAATCTACAAAATAATAAAGTCATTTGAATCTCTATATGGCCTTAGATTTTCATATTGAATACTATGAAGAAAAAAAAAATAATGAAAGGACATGAACAATGATTACAACACCACACTAATTTGTGAGATTAATTTCTTTCGTGATACAGTAAAAGAGCTAATATTACACATGGCTAGCATTTAATACAGCACCACAATCAATATAATCAATAAGAATCAATATAAAAATAACTCAAACCTGAAAAACATTGTTGACCTTGTAAAGATAATGAAGTCTCTTTTGGCAAAATGCATGACATTAAAACTGCCTTGATTCACTGAATGACAGCATGTTATACAATAAGTCTTATTGTATAACAAGGTGATCATACAACTAAACGTTCACGAGTCACCAAAACTTTCCTTCAATACAAAGTATAGAACACAACTCCATAAATAGTAACACCTAATGTTGGTTCTAATGCTTTTGGATATCACATAAGGAAAGCAACAGATCTATAACATAAAACCTTCAGCAAAACCTTTAATGTATATACAAATAAAATAAAATAAAATAAACACAAACATACATATCACATTTGCATTTATAATTTTTTTGAAGTAAGGTACTTTCCTGACTTTGAAAATATGAAAAATTTTAGATTGTCATTTTAATTATTTCCTAACAAAAATCTTACAACCTTCTTAACCTTGAAACTGTCCACTACCTCCACAATTCCCTGAAAAGTATGATTTGAAGAATATTAGTAATGCTTCTGAAATTGGTTTACTTCAAACGTTCATCTTCAACTTCATTGCAAAAATATATACCACTATCTATTGGGAGATCAATATCATGTGAAGTATTTGCTGCTTTTCAACAGTGCCTGTGCATCATAAGTTTTACTCTTTTGAAAGGGGGAACAACTAAAATCATTACTCTACCAAACTGATATGGCAACAATAATGCAGTATAATGCAACATGGTTTCCATATTCACACCTGGTGCAGTTTTATCAAGCATTGTTTATTCAATAAATCATTTCTTTTATTTATAAGTTTCCTGACCACGAGCACATAAAGCTTTCACCACTTGATTTGTGATAAATGTATTCCACTATTAATTGATCACTTATGACTTTGGGAAATATCCTCCCAATCCTATGTTTTAACAACTTATGAAGAATGAAAATTATCATCTGTAAGATATATAGCACAATATATATATATATATATATATATATATATATATATATATATATATATATATATATATATATATATATATACACATATATATATATACTTATTTGTAATGCACATAAATATAGTACCTAATACAGGTATACCATTGACTTACCAGCTCCCTTGGTTCCATGTCCTTGTCAGATCAACAATTCCATCAATCAGCCACTCCTGACCCGAGAAATAAGCCAAGAATCTCATGGAATTGAAGGATTACCACAAAGTTGTGTTGTATAAACAATCCAAGTGAGTGTGCGCTACACATAATGCCATCTGTGGCCACCCCATCAACTACCCACACACCATGAATTACATACAATTTATCTCACACCATATTGACAGTATTACATATATGTAGTATTTTAGTATTGCAATTACTTGTAACATATAAGTACTTATCTGATACTGATGTAACATTGTATGAGGCAGATTTGAATTGCTAAACCCAAAGGGAATCACAAATCTTCATTTTGGACAACGGATGGAAGTTTTCACAGAAGTTTTAATATTAGCCGTTAAGCACTGTAATGCACATATGTTATAAGGTAACTGATCTCAGTTTCTAAGGGTTGCTATTGAATGTGTATCACTTTTGCATATCATCCCAAAATGAAAAAGTATTTAGTTGGGGACTGTCTGGTTTGACAGTCGGGGGACATTCCTTTCTGGACTAAAGAAAGTGCCAGACCATCAGTTACCAGTAAATCAGTGGTATACCTATATTTGCTCTCATAGACTATTCCATCCTATAACTTGTACTCATATAGGTCATGGTTTAACAAGTGTCATATCCTTTACTAATTCATGAACTCATATATTGCACTAGGTTACCTCCACACACCAAATACTGAAGTGGTTTGTGCATCAATATCACATTGGGTGGTAAGTAACCTACTTAGGGTAATGAAGAATCATTCCTGATGCAGCACTGTGAAGGCAATGCATTCCAATTGTAATTAAATGACTTACGAACCTGAAACTGTTCCCTACACAACCTTCCTGTGGTCTTTAAGGAGTTAAACTTTTCCTGCATGTGTTGTGTAGTTTGCTTATGAGAAACCAGGTACTTGTTGTTGCACCCTCTGGACTTGAATTCCGTGTCAAATCTCACATCATGAACCCTGTGCAAGTCCAGAGGTGCCAGCCATGACCCAAGGGAGACATCTTCATTTCTGTACAGCTTCAAGTATTTTGAGTTACTAGCAACAAAGTTCACTACATCAGAAGAGACAATATAGCCACCTCCAAGTGCATATGGCAAATACCTATCACACAATACCCAGTTCTCCTCCTTCCATGGGCCACTCTTCTTTGGTGATGCTCTGCCATCAAAGAAACCCCAGTATAACCGTTGCTTGTACGGAACACTCTTGAGCTCCTTGTGCAGCTCCGTCAGTCTAATGTAAGTATCGTCATCGCATTTCATCAAAAACCTGAACTTAACGTTAAAGTGAACATAAACAAGACTTGCCAGGAGCTTCTTGGTGAGCGCTTGGTAGGAGTCCACCACATTACCCAACAGCATCAGGTCCCCGTGTTTCTTCTGCTCGGCCAACACGGTAACATTGAGGTCTTCATTCAAGCTGCCAGTTCCTATTACAAAGAAATGAAGGGTGTCTGCCTTCTCCTCACTGAGCCACGTCTGCCGTATCACTTCCCTCTGTTCCTTGTTAGCTGGGGCACTCAGCATAACAATTACAAGGAACACACTCTTCTCTGCACCCTTGCTACCCTTACCCCACATCCCCAGCCAGCTGTTAACATCTTCCACATCAGTACGCTTGATCTTCTCTGTGCACTGATGTATGTCACACCTCATGGGGTCAATGGACATGAGGGTCATGAGGCTGCCCAGCATGAAGGCCCCCACACAGGCCAGCACCTGCACAGCATTCAGCAGAGGCCGTCGGCAGAACCAGACGCCACCCGTGCGCCTCATTGTCCTCAACATTTACGTTACCTGAGAGGAAGATTTTGTTGTTTTTTTTTGGGTTTTTTTTCACTAAAAGGGTACTGGCTAAGGGAAAAATAAATCTGGTATAAAAAAAAATCCCGCTTGTTGCCAGAGCCTGCAAAAAGGACAGTAGGAGAAATATAGACATGGGGGGGAAGTCCAATTTAGTATAAGAGGTGTCTTGACACTCCTCTTTTGAAAGAGTTTAAGTCATAGGCAGGTGGAAAAACAGACAAAGGAAGAGAGTTTCAGAGTTTACTAATGTAAGGGATGAAAGAATGAAGATACTGGTTAACTCTTAAATTAGGTAGATGGGCAGAATAGGGATGAGAAGAAGTAGAAAGTCTTGTGCAGCAAGGCCACGGGAGGGGGGGGAGGCATGCAGTTAGCAAGTTCAGAAGAGTAGTCAACATGAAAATAGCGGTAGAAGATAGATAAAGATGCAACATTGCGGCAGTGACTTAAAGAGTCAAGACTAAGTTAGAGGAGGAGAGTTGATTAGGCGAAAAGCTTTAGACTCCACCCTGTTTAAAAGAGCTGTATGAGTTGAGCCCCCCCAGACATGAGAGCCATACTCCATACATGGGCGGATAAGGCCCCTGTACAGATCAAGCAGCTGAGAGGGAGAGAAAAATGGACGCAGACGCCATAGGACACCTAACTTCTTGGAAGCTGATTTAGCAAGAGTAGAGATATGAAATTGCCAGTTTAGATTTTTAGTAAAGGATAGATGGAGTGTGTTTAATGTGGAGGAGAGGGGAAGTTGAGTGTCGTTGAAGAAGAGGGGATAGTTATCTGGAAGGTTGTGTCGAGTAGATAGTTGTAGAAATTGAGTTTTTGAGGCATTGAACAAAACAAGGTTTGCTAAAAACATAATGCAATACAAGAATTGGTAACAAAGGGCCTGTGGAGTAACAAGAGTACATTGAAGTGCATCAGGAGTAATGAAACACATGTTAGGATGCCACCACCTGAGGTCAGTTTGAAGTATGTCGTGATAGGGCCATGACACTCCTGGCAGTAAATTATGTAATCAACAATCAACCAGGAGCAAGTCTAAATTCCCAGGCTTTGCACGACATTTAGTATAATTAGGAAATGGCATCAAGATTCAGGTTAGATTAGGTTAAGAAAGGAAAGGTTAGATTTAATCATTTCAATAATTCAAACCAAGTAGGCCAGAGTAGGACTGATGGAGGGCCAGTGGAGCAGGCCACCCAAAACTTCACAATTAGTTACCAGTCTTCTATATCATTAATTTGTTAAGAATAGGTTAGGTTAGGTTAAAGGTAAAATTGGGGCACAGGCTGTAGCTGAGTGTAGGTGCGGACGCTCATCTCCCGCCACATTGGCCTTGGAGACTGTGGTGGAAATTAATCCGTTACCCCGGGACACAGGGCCACAGTGACATCCGAATTTCCACAGTTTACTTTCCCCAGGTTTCCCTAGGTATCCATTTATCCACCATCCCATTTGGGAGGATGAACAGCTGGGTCAGCTGTGAGCCCACTGCCCTCGTCCAACTCAGGCCAGCAGATTCGTAGTTAGATGTGTACCACTGAGGTTAGGTTAGGTTTTATTTAATTTCTAAAACATCAAAAACATGCAGGCCACAGTAGGGTTAGTGGTGAGCCATTGTGGTGATCATTCCAGAAAATTCATCCCTGGTCACCAGTGTACCTTTAATTTCTTATTTATGAGGATGCAACTATTATTTTCCGATTGATTTTGATGTTTTGTAATCTGCCGTCAGTTGTACTTGGAAATCACTTCATAGTGTAAGGGGGGGAGGAGTTGTAAAAAATAATAATAATTTGCAAGAACAAAAAGTTAAATAAATTCAAAACACATTAAAACATATCATAAAAAATACTTCCGTTCCACAAACAGACAGCGTAATAAATAAATAATCCTCACCAATTACAATACACAAAGTAAATTATAACACCTGTACACACACCAACTCATGCGGAATATAAACACAATATACTCACCAAATTGATACACAGTGCCCTCAAGGACACACACCAGCTCTTCACCTCCATGTCAAGTCCTCCTTCACCTCCCTCCTTTAGGTCCTCCTTCAGGCTGTTCCAGAGTCGTGGTGAGCTGCAGGGAAAGCCTATTTAAACCCAACTAAACCATCACCAGGGCATGTGTTTATGTTATCTGATGTTTAAATGTCCTTGAAGCTATGATGGACAGAGTGTGATCGTCTTGAAGTGACAGCGAGTTAAATATGTAAGCCCAAGTAAGGACGACTGTTTGTTTAGGTGCCTCCACTCGCCGCTCTTAAGGATCGCAATTATAACACTTATTTGCCGAAAAGGATAAAGTATTATACATGTTCAATATAGTACAAATGACAGAATATTTTTTTGTTGTTGAATCAAACTGTTCTATTGTTTTTTATTTCCATCTGCCATGAGTTTTATCATATATCCGTGACGACTCTCAAATTAATGATTATTATTATTATTATATGAAGTTATATAGACCAACACAGGTAAATATACATGAGTGAATAGATTATTATGAAGATTCTACAATACACAAGCAAGCGTACAAACACCATATAGAAGAAATTTCCTACGCCATGAAAAATAAAATAGCTACCCAAGAAAACCATTATAAACACACAAAGCTAATTGGAAACACTAAATACCAACAATTAAACCAAATATAAGGTGTTAGTATAATGTAATGTAAATAATATAAGAAGTTAAATACTATATGTGATCCCTTAACGTAGAGGAGAACAGGAAGGAGGTTGCCTATTGATCCATGTCGGTGACTGTGAGGACAGCAAGGCACCACCACACCTCTCCACACACTTATCTACACGCTATCTAACTTAGGTGTGTATTAAATAACTTGTTCAGTATCTTTGTCTGGTATAAGTAATATGTGAGAAGCATTTCAGATTCTCAGACAGGCACTGAGTACTGTATGTGTATGGTACATGTACGTATTGTATTAGGAAGGGAAGGGAACTGTGTCTGTCTATCTGTCTGTTCACTGTTTGTTGGCTATAATTATTAAGAAAATTAAGAATAATTAAGATAACAACAGCTGTCTAATCTCCCAAGTACTAAGAGCAGATAAATTAGTGAGTAATTCTTGTGAAAAAAGTTATATATTGGACCTATTATTGTGCATCATTAGAATTCTTCAGGATTTATCTCGTTTTCAAAGCAGCACAGGGAAGTGTTTAGCTAATTACTGAGAAGACTGAGAAGCAGCTCCATGTCCCAGTGAATCATAATTATACATACAGCAGGACAGAAAGAATCATTGCCCTACTATATGACAGCTGCATATACTTATGTTATGTTAACCTGTATTCAAGTGTGGAGTAAATTAGGGGATAACAAAAATGATTAGTGGTTACCAAAGGCTGGAAGACTAGGAAAGTACTTAAGGACACTACTATCTAGCTAGAAAATCATGCCTATTATTGTCATGTTATATCATGTAGTGTCTTAACAAGGAAAGGAAAGCACGTGAGAATATATCGTCAAGTAGTGTCTTTGAATGGCTAGTGATGGTAATGATATATGTAGAGTAACTATGAAAAACCAATATAAAGATACAACCTACCTGAACTGGTAATGATTTTTCTATAATTATACATATTTTCTCAAACAAATGGGATGGCATATGAGCAGAAGAAATCCAGGAAAAATGAAGAAATCAGATTCAATGCAAAAGAAATTAAATACAGCTTTGAAAAATCAAAAAATTAATATGACAATACTGAAAACAGGAACCACAGACCACTTCTATACTCACTTTTGCTTGCAGATTGAAGTGGTGACTGAAGAGTGTGGTGACAATGACCTTCTGTGGCTACAAGTTTTCCCTGTGCCTGCTGCTGATCAGTGTATGGGGGCTGGTGCAGCTGGTGGTGATGGGCCTCTTCTTCTACAGTGAGGCTCCAGCTTTCATTGAAGACCTGCCGCTGGAGGAGCACTATGACAACAGGGACAACTTTGTCACTGATGTGGCCAAAGGCTTCAAGAACAATGCCTTCAACTGCTTCATTGCTGCTTGCCTCTATATTGTTACTCTTGGTGTATCTGGCTGGCAATTTTACCTCAATCAGAAAACTACTTATCAGGTGTAGAAGGAAGGATTCTACATCAACTGTTCTTTTGATGTAAATCGACAACTGTGAACAGATGGAAGTAATTATGCCGATGGGCATTTAATTATTTATATTAATTTATTAAGAGATCCAAACTTATAAAAAATTCTTTTGGTACAAAATTATTTAATATTCAGATAAACATTACATGGAAATCAGTAAGTTTTCTTCCATCTGTTTGATGCAGCAATGGTGTCTGTTGTAAATAAGTGTTGAATATATGACTGAGTTTTATTGTTAGAAGGTACCATAGTAAATATTCTCAACATGACTAATACACAGTTAGTATTCATTTGTTTTGGATGACACAACCTTCCTCCATGATCTGTATCTCCTGTGCTTGGCTGTGTGTGTATATATATGTGTGTATGTGTGTGTGTGTGTGTGTGTGTGTGTGTGTGTGTGTGTGTGTGTGTGTGTGTTGCTGGGTACCTTGTGTTATGTACGGTATGTAAGGGCAGGTTAGCTGGCCATTGTACGGTGAAATGTAAGATACTTTAATCAGATGTATTGTGGTTACATACATATTATGATTGTAAGCCTTGTTACAGTTAAAAAGGAAAAAAACAAACTTTGAAATAAAACTGTTTCACTATGATGAATAATATATCTAAACAAGTTTGTAATTCCCTACTGCTGGTTATTAGAGGCTACTCTTAATTCCTTACTCCTCCCACTTTGTCAATTGTTGTCAGAATCAAGACATGGCTCAGCAGCACAAAGCTCAAATGTTATTGATTGGACCATAAACAATCATCATTACCTGAGCGAAGAATGCAGAGTTGTTGCCTGCTGGATCATTACAAGGTTCTCATTTTTTTTCCTCCAAAGATCAGTGTTTTTATGTTGAGGCTGTGGCAACATTATCTTGACCCAAGTAGATTTTGACTACTCGATCTTGTGACTGGCATCCTGTACTACTTCTATTATCATGATGCACTTCCATTTTATCTCGCCTTCTATTTTTCTCCAATTAATAGGATCATACTGCTGCCACCAATGTAACTGTTGGTCTTTCTGAAAAAAAAAAAAAAATTGGACCAAGGTTTGAGAGGCAAATGGCAGCTGTATTAAACTCTGAACCTTAATGCCAAAATTATGATTAAAAGGTGATTAGATAATCTCCTCTAAATTAGGAAACTATAAACCATAGTTTTGTTGAGGTTAACGAAAGCACTACCACTACAAAGAAGCTGCCGGGAGCCAGGATTAAACTCGCAACCTTTAGGGTCGTATCAAACGCCGTACATACCACATAGCCATCCGGCCCCTATATATCAGTCATGTATTAAATCATATGTATATTGGACCTTCACCTTATGGGGCAGTGAAAAGAAATACTACTCAATTTGATTTTGCTACATGAATTTTTAATTTTATTTCTTAAGTAACATGGAAGTTATTTACCAACTCGTAACATTATTATGTTGTGTATGCATGTATTTTCTTTCATGATACAGATGTAATAGAACCAAGGGACCCAAGACCAGTAGTGTATTTCAGTATGTGATTTGTTATTTGTTTTCTCTAAAGAGTCTATTGATTGAATTAGTTAGTAATAAATGTGTGTGAGCAGCAGAGAAATAAATTTTTTTATAAAAAGAACTTGTGTCATCATCACATTGGCATTTGGAGGAAAGATTCAATGCTTACAAGTCTCATGATTAGTTACTTGGTGGCAGGTCCCAATGCTGCATCCTGTCTGTAGTTATAGTTTTACACTCAACCTTCCACTTCAAAATGTTGACTTTGCTTCACCATCTCAACTTACAATATACATTTATGGTCCTTAAATAGAGTTCCACACTTATTTGAAAATAGGAAACTGGGTTATTGATGATATCTTGGAGAGTTGAGAATTTCAACATTAAATAATTTTTATTTATATAAGACTTCATAGAGGACCTCCTCAAATAATGCCAATAATATATATTGATGTTAAAATAACATACAGTACATTACTATGTTACCAATTAATGCAAAGTTTTCAAACAACAAACTCTAACAAATGTGCTTCTCTTCTGATATTGAGCAACTATTTTAGTGCAAAAAAATAATGCGACTCATTGAAAAGCAGATATTCTAACATATTTAGCTGAAAATATCTACTATTCAAATAGAGTAAGTCTCTTGGTCTTAGGCACTTAGCTTGTTTTTTCTCTCTCTCTCTCTCTCTCTCTCTCTTCATGCACAGACACACACATACACTCCAGTGGTTCAATGGTTAACGTCCCCACCTACCCGGCAAGGTATGGGTTCGAGCCCGACTCAGGTCGCTAAAGATTTTTCACTGCCAGGTCACAGTTACTGTTCCCACTGAGCAAGGGGATGGGGATGTGTGATGTGAGAGGTCTCAGCCTTTCCCACAGATTTGTCTTTATGAGCTCTGAGCTCCTTCGGGGAAGGTAGTGGCTGGCGATCATGAGTCCAGCCCGTGATCCTCCAGACCATGGTGAATAACACACCTACACACACTAGCCTGACACACGGTAGGCTGAGGTTCTTGCCTTGCTCAAGGTGCAAAATTTTCACTAATGAGCAGTTACTGTCCTCCTTGAGCAAAAGGATGGAGCATGTGGTGTGTCAGGCAGGACAGGATTAAGATCTGTGGGGCCCCTGCTGGACAGCACTTGTGGGGACTTTATATTTATGATATGCCATGTCTACAGTTTGTTATACTACACTGTGGGGGCCTCTTTTCTGTGTGGGTCCTGGGGCTATGGTCTCTCTAGCTCTCTCCCCACACCCTTTAATCCTGGCCACGTGTCAGGTCACAGCCTTACCATCAGGCTATAACGTGCTCTAAGCTCTCTGGGAAGGTGATCTGGTGGTCATGAGTTCAGCGTGTGATCCCCAAGACTATGGTGGTGAATTACACACCCGAAACCCATTTGATATACAAACCAGCATACTGTATACGTATCCCTCCACACCTTCAACATAAAATCAAGGCCAAATTTGGACGGCTTTATTTACCAAAGTTCAGCTGAGAATATGTGTCACTGACTCAGGCACAGCATACTGTCGCTGCTTTTAAGACACTCATTTATCTGAACATGTTATCACCATTTCAGAATACACAGCATGGAAAGAATCAATTTGCTTCCTACACTGCATAATACATAAGATACAAATCTACAACAATATACATCACCTACTATAAATACTCCCTCCTAACAGCACAAACTACAAATATTAGAAAAACATAGAAATTATTATTACTATTTCTAAGAAATAATATTCATACAAACAGAACCATTAAATGTCTACCAATCATAGTGTCATGTGACTTACTAAACCAATAAATACATACACATCTACTATATACCAACCATATTTTGCAGTCTATTAGATACTGAACATTAATGCGAGAAAGTATGTAAATCACCCGATACCTTACAGACTGATAAGATATATAATCTCAAAATAATCTTAGTTACACTAGGGTGCTTCCAAACATCTCCAGCATCTTATGAAGTGCAAAGTAAGGTGCATCAAGAACAGCTTCATTAGTGTACCTGTTAAAAAATCTAAACAACTGTGGAGTTCATTAATACGTCAATGCCATAATCTTTGAGTTTCATCAATGACTAGATATAGGGACTGAGTATGAGCAAGACTAGAATCATAATCTTATAAAGTATTCAAATAGTACGTAATTGACAAGAAATACACCATATGATAAATCTACTGTTTCCCATTCATAAATATTTTTTCTTCTTCAGATTTCCAAATGTTTTACACGGGTATCAGTATAAAAATATAAATAATACAAAATTCTGAGTGTAATCAAATCAAATCATACTCTACATGTCTGAGATCAATTCCTATCACATCATATATTTCTTTTTTCTTTTATGAGTTGAGTCTAACATATAGTTATCGTACTTCAGTATTTAAATGTCTTCTTATATCGATCCAATCTACTCAAATAAATAAATACTGGCTTTTTGAGGACTGAAAAGCCAATGTATGATGGTTGGGTGTAGTTATGTAAAGTACCACACATTCCACCTTCAACTGGCTCTGACTCTTCCAGCTAAGGATATGTGAGGCTCTGTCCCTCCCATGTTAAGGAAGTTATGAAAAGAAGAGTATATTAACACATTAGTAGGAGTAGATTTTAGTTTCCTGAGGCGAGAACAAAAATTACTTGAGCATATCTATTTGACACGAGTGTAGTCTCACATATTTAAGTCAGACAACTTGTGAAAAAGAAACTTACTGGATCCAGTGAAGAATAAAGTATCTTCACCAAACTACCAAAACCACCCTATCACGACCTTCAATTGAAAGCCATTACAGATATGTAAGTTATCTATCTTTTTAACTTTACATTATAAATTGATATGGTTGTTTGAGGAGGATCTGCATCATGCGGCTTACTCCCCCAGCATCTTTTAAAACTCTAATCAAGACTCAATCACTGTAACTCTGATGCTTTCATACAAATGTGTTAGTTCAGTATGGCACTTATTCTGAAACCTTAAATATTCTAAAAGAGTCACATTTTTTCTTCTCTTCAGAACTAAACACAAATATATAAGAAATATCTATCAAAAATATATTATAATTTCTGCACCATGGTTACCACCTGCCCCTTGATACAGTTTAAGGCATTCTGGAAGACTAGACAGATCCTTAGGGGGACTAAAACATCAAATAGACAAATAATTAAAGCACAGTTCTCTCCTGAATTTTTGCTGAGCTCACTTTTCATCACCTGGGGAAAATAGAAGTGAGGTGTAAAGTGAATAACATAGTCAGTAATATAGTCCTCGGGTTATGGATATTACCCATCACAAGGTAAAAATAAATAGGAGACAGATGAGCACCATGATAAAAATAAACTACAGCTCAGCATACATCCCTCAACTGTATAACTTTTCCCATTACTTGTCAAAAAAGCTTACGGAGGTTGCCTGAGCTTCCTGTAACCAAGCCCGAAGGTCGTCTATCCTCTCGCTAACATTTCTAATATTTTCTTGAGGCTTTTCTCCTCTACCAGCGCTAGCCGTGAAGAAACTCCTCTCCTCTGGCTTTTCCGGGACATTGGCATTACTGGGTGTGCCTTTATTGGCTAGAAGTGTAGGCTGACCAATGACTTGAGCTGGCCATCCTACCTTCCCACCTAGAGGTACAGTTAATTCTGGAAAAGAAAGAAAGAGAGAGAGAGAGAGAGAGAGAGAGAGAGAGAGAGAGAGAGAGAGAGAGAGAGAGAGAGAGAGAGAGAGAGAGAGAGAGAGAGAGAGAGAGAGAGAGAGAGAGAGAGAGAGAGTTAGTTAGTTTAGTAATATTCATCATCATTATCTTCACCAAATCACTCAATAATTGAATATACAGGTATACCTCTCATTTACTACCTCCTCTGGTTCTAAGGTCTTCATGGATAAACTCTTAAGACAGACTCCTCACCTCTTACCATTATTCTTGTTTTTTTTCCTTCTCCAATATTTAAATTTTCTAATCACCATAATGTATAAATGAAAAAATATTAAAATATTAAAAAAATACTGCACCTGTTGTATATATCTCTGATCTGGTACCTATTCCCAACATTCTTCATTGTATACATATTTTGCATTACTCCATCCACAATTTCTATCTGAGGTTGTGAGTGTTTTTCAGCATTGAAGTTTACCTCCAAAATAGCTGGTCCATCTTTGTTGCAGGTAGTGATTTACGTTGGCAATTCTGTCAACAGTTTCTGGTCCAAGATCTGGCACTGACCCACTGGTGAGGTGCTCTAGGCGGAGAGACCCTGCTGAGGGCACATTGTTATACCCTGTAGAGCATATAAATAAGCTGAGCAAATGATACAGGCATTGTATAACTGAAAAAGGACAGCTAAGAACTATACTTGTGGTTAGGAGTTACTCAAAAAAATGGATCGTCATAATTACATATGCAGAATAACAAATACTTCATCCAAGTCTGATATCCTACCTGAGGAGTAAGTGTTGAAGGGGTTGTTGAGGCCACGCTCCAGACTGCCAGTGGGATGAGAAGCATCATGTCTCCTGGAAGAGTGCTGCTGGAACCGTTTTTGACTCCTCTTGTTAGCAGAACCAATTTGTTCTGACCATGGGGCAACAACATGATAACACAAATTGTACATGATGTAGAGAAGTTAGAATAAACAGCCTAGCAAGCACATGTAGATCTGTTTGTATTGTCATCCTTTGATTACTTACATAAATAACTCCACTATGCATTACTAATCTGATAAACACATGAACATTATTATCTCACTTTCCACATGAGCACAGTGCTTCAAGCTTCAAGAAAAGTAACTGAATAAAATAGTTTGAGAAGGTGAGTTGTCTTACCCAGCATCCTGTCCAACCCATAGTCTGAGGCAGGTGAAGGCACGTCGTGGGTTGGCTCATCACTCTCTGTGTCTGAGGTGAGGGAGCCTCCATGATCCACGGAGCTGCGACCCAATCCAGTCTGTTCAAAAAGATAAAAATATACATACAAATCAATTTGGTCAATTTTTAGTAAAACAGTAAAAATACTCTCATCTAGACATCCTATAATGGTGAATATCTGACTATATAGTATTCTCAATGTCAGGCTACTAAAACATACTATGAGAACAAGCATGATTTGGCATATAATTTTCAAAACACTTCAAAGAAAACCATATACTTCAGCATATTAAAACAGTATTACAAGCAGTGGCTACACCTTTCAATATATAAAATATGGATTCTGATTCAGATGCATAGGGCACCAGTTCTGGTGCACATCACGCAAAGTTAAGGAAAATATAAAATCATGAAGCAATGTTTAAGAAATAGCTGGACGTAAATGACTATCAAATAACAGCCAATAACAAATGCCTTCTGCCACAGCAGTTCTTACCATAACTAACTAATACATACTTATTAGTTCCCAATGTTGTAGCAATAAGGCAATATCAGCATTTCACTCACTTATGGTTTCATAATAAGTTTTAAAAAAATAAGCTTCAATTGCAAAATATGGTCACTAAAAAAAATGGACCTTTAGAGACTATCTTAATGACTTTTAAGTCGCAAATATACATGAACAGCCAGAAAATACTAACATTATACTGCAATAAACTAGCTTTCTACTATACCTTTGTATTCTGTCGTAGTATTTCCCTGTGTATATCTTCAGCTGTAACATCCTGCATCTTCTGATGATTCTTTATATCTCTGGATCTGAGGAACTTTTCTGCTCTGCTCAGTTCTTTCCTACCCTGAGCTAGTAAATCATCTTCTAACCAAGCCTTCCTCGGCATGTTAGACATTGGGCTGGTCACTCTGTGCTTAGTGTGACCATTTTGCAAACCCCATGTGTTGCTGTGTCCAGAAACTTTATTATATTTTTCTAAAATTTCTGTTGCAAACCTGACCTCCTCATCCTCACTGGCCTCACTGGTACTGGCATGGTGGTGGCTCTTGTGCCGCGTTGGATGATGAGGGCTGAGTGAACTGGTGCTCAGTGTAGGGTCTGTAGAGGCTTGACCACTGTCCCATACATTGGCATTACTCTCCAGACTACTTTTATTGCTGGAGAGTGATGGCGTGTTTTGAGTGGCTGGTAAGGGCCTGGAGGACCTCTTGGCTTTTTGAGACTTTATGCGACTTACCAAACTAGAATACTTTGCTTTCATGTGGTTGTATTTAGATTCATGAACGCAAGAATTTAGATGACATTGTGAGTGAGATTTTGCCAAGTGTTGAGTTTGTAATTCTTTTACTTTGCTTTCCTGAGCTTTTAATTCTTCTAAGTCATCTTCTAAGCTCTTACGTCTTTCTCGTAATTCGATCAAGACTTCATCATATTTCTTTTCTTCATCTTGCAGCCTTTCTTTTCCTGTTGTACCTTCAGATGCTGCTATGCCATCCTCTTGTACTTCATTAATAACATCTCTATTTTGGCTTCTTTCATTGTTTACTTCAATAGATCTTTCCTCACTAGCCACTCCACCTTCTTCAGGCTGCTCCTCCTGTGCTAGACTGTCCATTTTTTGCTCATATTCAATTCTGAACTCAGTCAATTTGTTTTCCAGCTCTGTCTTTTGACTCATCAACTCAGCCCTGAACTCAGACTTGAGTTTAATCACATCAGCCTCGTGTTCAGCCTCCAGGTCCTGCACATGTCTTGCATGGGAGTCTTCCAATGCAAACAGATCCCTCTCTTGCACCTCTTTAAGTGCAGTCAAGTGAGATGCATGATTTCTCTTTTCCATGGTTTCCTGAATGGAAGAGAACAAAAGAGTTACATTAAGTTTTATTACACATTCACAAATTATCAAAGGTCTAGTGAGAGTATAATATTAACATATATTAACATTATGACTATCGCAAGAAGCAGAAAACCAAATACAAATTCATCACAATGCTTAGAAATGATTTACTCAATGCAAATGTTATTAAGAAAAGGTGCATTCTCCTAGTCCATTCTTTTATTTTCATGGACTCTCAGAACACAATACCTCTGTCTCCCTCAGCTCAAGTGAGTAGTGGTTTGGGAGGAATGGTCAAAAGATTGACACTGTCATAATAATTCCTGTGAAGACATGAATCTGGTGAAAATAAGTTACAATACAATCAGTTATACAACTCACTTTCTCTTTAGCCTGTTTTGCTGCCTTCTCCAACTCTTCATCAAGCTTCTCCTCCAATGTGGCCATTTGTCTGCCATGTTCTCGTTTGATCTGTGTCTGTCTTTGTCGCAGCACCTCTGCCATGCTCACCTCCAGCTCTGACAATGCTGCTGCTGCTGCTGCTGCTGAGTCACTGTTGCTTCTGAAAAAAATGACAATGAGGTAGTGTTCTACTTTTATATAGTTTATGTTCAGTTTATAACCATTTTTCAAGGTTGGTATGTGCAAATAATAATTACTGAAAATGGCAAATGACAGTTAGCAGGCAATACACAAATACCTGATACAACCCCAGAATATCAAGGCGAGAAAGGGAGAGGTACTAGTACAACAAAGTGTGCATGGTATGCGTATGCATACATATAAATGCACTTCTCAACTTATGACTTCCAAAACTACAGGGATGGAATTACAATTTTCATCTTAAATATTATTTCATAAAAATTCATACATTATAGGTAATTCACCATTATTCATCATTGGTCGATCAAGGTTATCTAGCATCAAACACTAGCCTGCCTGTCCTTCACCACTTATTGTTACATTATTGCTTTCCATTTAGCATATCAAGCACATATTTTCTAAACTATTCTCATCTTCCTTATTCTTTGAACATGGCCGCACCATCTAATTACAGCTTCCCTTATTTTTCACCCAAGTGACTTCTGAACACTCCATCTTCATGCATGCCCCACCTCGTGCCTGCACCTCTATACTTTCTTCAGTTTGAGTTACTATGTTCATGCCTAGTGTCTCACATCCATGCACAAGATTTGGTATCAGAGCTCCTTCATCCCAACACTTAACTAACTGCCTCTAGTAATGCCAGACTAGGGAATGTATGTATTATGTGAAGTGCTCATGGTATAACAACTCAAATTATATCAAGGTGGCTAGATACGTTACAGAGGGATTGTCAAAGGTAAACAACCAATGTACACATATGTCAATGCTATACTCTGAGGGCTCTACCATGATGCTGTGTGTCTGTTACTTACTCACTAAATTCACATAAAAAAACAATAGTAAAAATGTACGTCATCAGATGAACTGAAAAGAAGACTGCAGCTAAATATATGAATTAGTAATGATTAACTTCTAGTAATAGTAATCTTACATACATACAGTCATGCTTGATCAAGTGAGTCTTAGATTAGCAAGGCAAGCATGTATGTAGTAGTATGCACAGGGTGGCAGAAGAGTGGGAAAGCAGGACGCAGTGGGAAAATTAACTTTGATATTGCATGTGCCCCTTCAAGTATCTAGTAAACCAAATTATCCAATACAAATTAATGCATTTCCAAATAGACACTCTTACTGAAGTTACTGTTAATGTCTTTTATCAAGTACCAATGCGGCAGGACACATGAAAGTTGGGTCCAAGTGTGAGGAAGGTCTGACAAGCTGGTGTGAGGTGCACACATCCTGTGGTGGAAGGAGGGAGTCAGGCTGTGTTTACCTGCCAGACTGTCTGTGATGGGACACTCACAGTTCAAGTTCCAATGAACCAGCTACACCTATTAGTTGGCACTGCAGCAAGTATATTTTCATCAGAAATTAAATTTGTCAATTACTTGGAAAATGCATTGATACTTATGACTAATAATGGCTCAGCATATGATAAATGGCAAAATATCATAATTCTACAACCAATAATATCCAGCATTTTAATCAATTCTATAATATAACTATGATAATATTTTCATGAAATACTTTTTTTCAGTACATGATATATAATGAGTTTCATATGCACTTCAGACTTCAACAGTCTGAATACATCACCAATCATTAATGCACAACCCACTGAATAGAAATAAAAATACTTATTCTAGGCCCACAAGTGAAGAAAATGTTATATATGTAATTATATAGATGGTACCACCATCCTCCTGAAAGGGCTTCCATTGTAAATATAAAACCTAGATGGGATGAACTTGATAAGACCACACGTGATGCATATGCACTAATTCAAACCTCTTACTGCATAGTAGATCATGTGTGTGAATCAAGCCACACTAATACCAACATACAACATATATATAAGACACCATTAATTGAACATATAAAGTGGAGGCACATGCTATAACTGCACGTAACTGCGGACACCCATCTCCTGTCACATAGGCTTGAGCCTGTGGTGGAAAATAATCCGTTATACCGAGACACAGGGCCACTGTGACATCTGACTATTCAGTTTACCTTCCCCAGATTTCCCTAGGTACCCATTTATCGACCAACCCGTTTGGGAGGATGAACAGCTGGGTGAGCTGTGCACCAACTGCCTTTGTCTGGAATTGAACTCTAGCTATATTGAACATATAGAGTGCACTGAAAAACATTCCTTCAATACAAAACCATTCCACACAGGCTCAGGCTCAGCAATCCTTGTCCACATCCTACATACTACATACCAATTCGCAAGTTTCTTCTTTTTTAGCCGTTTTCTAATTCTAATGCATCAAACATATTTTCCTTCATCTTATCTTCTTTGGCTCATCATTCACTCTTTTCTCTTCGACAGTCACATGTGCTACAGATATTCTGGTTTCACTCAGCTCATTAATATAGAAAGACTATAGCAAGAACCTCTTCATGTCAAATATATTACTTAAACAACTTACGGTACCTTTTCCTGTAATTGTTATATGTAATCCAAGCACAATGTAAAATATACATACACAGCTGAAATAATAAAAAGTAATGAGGTTCAAATGAGTGACACAAGGATGTACACACCTGGTGACAGCATCCTGGGCAGCGTCAAGTTCCTTCTGTTTATCTGTCTTCTGCTGGGAATACAATTCCTTCAAATCTTCTTCCAGTTCCTGCATTTCCTGTAACATGGCCAAGTAGAGAGCAGACAATTAATTAAACATCATCATTGGTTAATTACAAAGGTTATTTCCTCTGAATTCCAGTGATTTCTTCTTTCTAAGTTATAAGAGAATACTAACTGAAGGGTTTTAAGATATATGACAAACACAAATGTAATTATCAATTTTACAACAGGTAACTTACAAATATTAGTATACTACTTCACTTAATTCATTATTTGATATCCATAATGGCTGTTAAAGCATGACTCAAATATGTATTACTTTCTTAAAAAGGGAAAAACCTCTTGAGTTTCTTCCCAGCCAGCTCTAAGAGGAAGGAAACACAAACACACCCTCACCTCTTCATGTTCCTGCAGTAGCTCCTCCTTCCTTTGTTGCATGTCTCTCACAAACTCTATCTTCAGGTCCTCTAGCTCTTGCTCAGTTTTCTTCCCCAGGTCTTCAAGAAGCTTCCTTTTGCTTTCCGCGTGGTCCTCTTCAAGACGAGCTTTTGCCTCAGTTAGACGCTTCTCATTTTCTTCCTTAACTTTTTGTAAAATCTGATTCTTTGATGATTCAAATTTTTTCTTCTCTTCGTCTCTTAGTTTGTTGAGAGCAGAATTATGTTCCTGTCTGTGGAGGATGTAAAAAAAAATATTATAACGGGGGGGGAGGGGGGGGGGAGGGGGGGGTGGGGGCCCATACAGAAATTTTGTTCTTTACAAATCTACTTGATGAGTTACAACCATCCTTTCATCCGTTAAAATAAGAACAATATGCAACAGTTGCATCAGAAAAATACATAACAAAACCCTGGTCAACAATGCTCATCACTCTCAAAGAACTCTCACAACTACTGACAACAAACATATTTGGCATCAACAACCTTTCTTACATCCATGGAATTACCAATAGTTTGCTGAAGGAAAAATCACCTAAACAATAATCCTGTCATGAATTTTCAGACTCTACTATTAGAATAAATAGAAAATGTAAGGAATATTAACCATGAGTTGTTAACGATAGATAAACAAACAACGTACCTTAATCTCTCCTCTAAGTCACGGTATTCCTTGTTCAACTGTTCCTTCAAGGCCTTCAGCTGAGTCTCATGTTGGCGCCGCAGTTCACTCACCTCTGCCTCCTGCTGCTTGGCCTCAACCTAGGGAAGGACAACACAGTCAAGTAATTCAAAACAAATTATTCTTTTATACAAACATCTTATGACTAGAAAAATCATTTCTATTCAACACAAACACCAATTGCAGAATATACAGTAGTTGTTGAAGTGTCATAATTTACTGATGGCAACAAAGAATAAAAGACCAATAACTTAAGAGATAATCATTGTGTGTTTTTTTCCACTACAAAATATATACCTGACTTTTCTGTTTCAAGTCCTGTTGACTTATCTTCCCCTCAGGCTGGGAACCATCATCATCATCATCATCATCATCATCTGAACTGCCTTCATCCTGCAAATAAAAAGGTTATACATTCTTAATGCCAGTTACAAGAGCACTAAAACTGTATTCCTTTGGATCATACAAGGTGACCACAAGGGACGGAGGAAGGATTTTGTGAAGCTCCACCTCTGTATTCTCTCCTATGAAAAGACAAGGTACAGAAGGGGAAGGGAGAGTAATGTCTCCCTGAACCCTAATTGCTTTATATTGGCTTTATGAGGGATATAAGGCAGAGAGATCCCAAAGATATGCTTGTTTGGAATATTACATGTCTTCATATTTCCAGTAGTTTTATAAAATAACTAAAAAAAATGAGAACAAAATGAAGTATGTTACTTATTTATCAATCAAACCCAACAACACATTATTAAGTACAGTGCAACAAAATATAAAATATCACACCATGCATAGTAGCACAAAAAATCATACAAAACAAACCAGAAAAATATACAATAGTAAAGACGTTTTTTTTTCTTACCTCACTCTCCTCATCATCGTTGGCCATGAGCTCAGTAAGATTAACAGTGACGTTCTTGATGGTTCCTCCAGGTCTGGGTTCCTCCCCACCACTCCTCTCTTCCGTCTTTCCACTCAACTTGGCCACAACGCGATCAAGAGGGTTTACTTTCCTATTCTTTGGCGCTCCTTCCAACTCCAGCTTCCTGTCTTCTTGCTGCTTAGGTTCAGATGTCTTGAAATTTGCTGGAAGGTTTTGTTGGGGTTTGGAAGCAACTGAATTTGGTTTGTCCTGCTGGTTTTCACCACTTGTATTTTTTATCTTATTATTTTTAGATGCCTGTGAATCATTATCATAAGGTTGAAATGGTTTAATATGCTGTGGCTGCTTTACTGGGGACTGCATAGTTTTCATTTCAGATTCGTTTTTTGCCCCCTTTTCCACATTATTTTTTTCTTTTCTGAAGTCTCTGAGAGGGTCATGTGTTTTGTCGTGTGGTTTGGGGTTCTCTGGGTATTCAGCCGTCCATGGGTCAGGTCCATGAGGCAGTGTAGGCTGACGTTTTAGTGGTAAGGGAGTGGGTCTTGCTAGCATCAGATTAGAGGCATCTTGCAACATCAATCCAGCTCCAACATTTCTTTCACCCATAACACCACTACTTCTTAACATGGCCTCTTCCTCCTATAAGTCAAATATGAAAAGATTAAGAATGCTATCATACTGAAACTGTATAAAAGTGCTTGTGTGCAATAACAACACTCATGCACTGGAACATACGAGCTTAAATCCCTAAACATTTCATAATTTCTTGATACAGTTCAAATTGATCATCTATATACATTTGAATGTAATTATATGATAAACTCAAATGAATCATTAGGGATAATTAACAAATTCTAACCTAACTACAGAGAGAAAGTCAGCTTGACTCATGGTTGGTATCCTGAACATGCAAGTTATAGGTAAGAAACAAAGAAACGTCACATGTACAAATTTAAGGCCTTTTTAAAACCAAACATGCAGAAGCAGCAATATACATTTCTCTGTAAAACGAGGTACGTAGTTATTTTACTCTGAGAGAACAAAACTTACTACTTACAGGATCCCCAGCTTCACTATCATATTCCTCCTCATCTTCATACTCCTCTTCCTCCTCCTCATCCCCCTCCTCTTCCAGCTCTTCATCATACTCCTCTTCAGATGTATGAAATTCCAAGTCATCTGTCCTGAAGTCGAAGCGAATGTTCCTGGTTTCCTTGGGCTGTAGCAGCTGCATCCGATCCAGTCCTGTAACACCACTACAATCAGACACAACTCACAGAACTGAAAGACTGGTAACACACAAGGAAAAAAGATCTAAGCAAAATACAATAATCATGTATTCAGATATTACTTGAAATTGGCACTACAATACAAGCATTTCTGATATCACTACATTATGTGTATTTTTCTAGTTATGTGTATTGTACAAACCTTAGGATAAGATTAGTGTAAGTGTTAGTCAGAAGGAACACACTTGTTCTAATTAATGTGCAATTTGTTTATATGTATGTGCAATATTTTTGTATATATCTGGAGGTTTTGTAGAGCACCACATGCTGGTGGAGCAGAACCTGATAAATTAAATAAAGAATAAAGAATTATCAAATAATACACTCATTGTGATGTGCACTCAACATGAAAATATTTACAACAGTTTCATAAAATCAGCAGCAAATAAAAGTAGTCTCTCCACAATATGCCTTGACAACTAAGTCACTGCACATTGTTCCCCTCACAACTGTACTCCATCCTTCCTGCACCACACCTCCACTCACCCCGTGCAGCCATCACCAACTGACGTTTTGACAAGCATTCCAGCCAAACCACTTATGATCAATAAATCAATGCACTTACAAGACATGCACGAAGGGAGCTATGTATCAAGATTACTAAAAGATTGCCAATATTCTGAACACGTATGTAAAAAAAGGCTTAGGCAAGGAAGACAGCAAGACAGAGAAGTTAGAAAATGTAAACACCAGAATCATAAAGGTAAGGGATATGTTTGAAAGGGTTACATCCCATTATTATTTTGAGATCACTGTAAAAACATAAAAAAAAATATATCATATTCAAGCAGTGTATATAAGTTGACAGCTGTGATCCAATATTTGAATGGTGCTGAAAAAAGAGGAATACAATTTTCATATCCTTGACTAAAATTTCCCTGTTTTTAAAGGCAAGAATAACCCTAATACATCAGGTGCAGGAATAAAATCACAGTACTAATGTTTGCAGCTGAAAAGGAAATTGGTGAAGCTACTGCTGTATAAATAAAACTGACTTTAATAGCAACCTATAAATTCAAAGTTATTTCAGCATTCATTCATCTCCAGAACTTATTACTCTCGGTGGATCAGCACAAGATAAAAATTCTTTTCATAGACATTTTCTTTCCCCTCTCCTACATCCACTTGCATACATATAAATAAAAAAAAAAATAAATAAATAAATAAATAAAAAAATAAAAATTTATTAATAAATGGAAGATGTATAAATAGATTAAGATTACATCATGCATAGGTACATAAAACAAACTACGTAAATAAAAATATGACGGTGAATAAAACCAATGACTCGCCTTGGGACGGTCCTCTGCCTGCTGAGCCCCTTGCCAGCACAGGTCCCTTCAGGATGGACTTTGGGGGTGAGTTAAGACCTCGGTCTGTGCCATCCCCCAACCCTCGATCCTCCCCTCTCCTCTCCCCAGACTGATTATCAGGCCACCCGCCCCTCCTTCCCTGCTGATCCTGAGTGGGCGGCCTCCTCAGGGATGGAGGTCCTTACCATAGAGAGAGAGAGAAAAAAAAAAAAAAAAAAAAAAAAAAAAAAAAAAAAAAAAAAAAAAAAAAAAAAAAAAAAAATATATATATATATATATATATATATATATATATATATATATAATAATAATAATAATAATAATAATAATAATAATATTATTATTAATAATAATAATAATAATAATAAAAAAATAATAAAAAAAAACGTTTGTCCATAGTGACTTATACATTCAAATAAAATGGTTAAAAAAATATTCTGAAATTCAATGTAATTATTGAGCAGTGATAATACTGCAAAAACATGAGGAATACCAGATACATATATCAGTGGTAAACTAGATCCCCAAGAACTTATTAAGCAGGTAGTTTCTTAAATGTTTTGCAGAGTAGTGAAAATAATGATAAAAAAAACCGCTATTAAATAAAAAGCATGCATCACTCTCCTAAGATAATTTCATCATTAGTCTTTCAAATACAACAGAATTACACTTGCATACAAATCATGCACACAAAATATCACTCAAACTATTGTTATATATAAGATGGACAATTATCATTACTATTATTTATGTATGTGTGTGTGGGGGGGAAGGGGACGTCTGGTAATGGTGGATGGTGGTCTTGTAAATAGGAAAGTATAATAATATGAAAATCCTGAAAGAAAAATTGATAAGACTTAAGCTACAGAATGGTAAAAATGATGAAGAATATAATAAATATGTGTGTGTGTGTGTGTGTGTGTGTGTGTGTGTGTGTGTGTGTGTGTGTGTGTGTGTATCCCAAACCTCTCCCTTTCTCCAATTTTTTTTAACACATGTGGTTCCCAGGTAAGCAGGTGTTCCCTCAAACACACACCTGCAGGGAAACTAATACAAGTCTCTCTCTCTCTCTCTCTCTCTCTCTCTCTCTCTCTCTCTCTCTCTCTCTCTCTCTCTCTCTCATTCTCCGATATCGTAGTTCATTGATTCACTCATACTCACCCTCCTTGCTAGTAAGAGGCTGCTGACTGCCAGACCCAATGGATTTAAGAGGTGCCTGAGGGAGGGGGAAGCAGATGAGCAATGAATTTTATTTATTCACTAGATTCAGCTAAATTTATCCATGACCTTTATAAGGTCAGACAATAGAATGATACTGATTTATCTATAGAGGACAATGCTTGACCACATTAAAATATTATAGTAGGCTATGGTAGAGGTATTATTATAAACCTACAAATCTTATGTATTACACTTAAATATACGTATATACTAATCCACACATAATGCGTTAAACAATTTATGTGATTCCTCATGTAGCAGTCGCATTAGGAATCTCCACACAAATCCCAATCTTCTAATCTTTCTACCAGCAGTACATTTTCTCAACCTCCTGATGCAGGGTAAGAAAGTGACGTTATTACATTATCTCTATACAACAAAATCATTACATTACTCTATCTTTCCACATCTTTAGTTTATCATTATCAACTACGTTTTTTGGTAGCATATTCTACTAACTCACAACCAGAACATGGCATGACCAGTAATCGGTGAGTTATGTAATTTATGCATTAGACCATTACCTATGCAAATAATTAAATCATTCAAGAGATAACACAACATAAATGTCCTTTAACCGACCTACAACTTTTCCTTCATCAAGTTGTCTGCCTGGACGTAACATATATAATGCAACAGCATCAAGAGGAACAAAGGTTTGCATCAAGATGATAAAGCAACACAAAGGTCGTTGAGCAGCGAGCATGACATTCTGTTGAAAATTCTCTGCAAGCTAAAAGATCCACTCATTGCCTTGTGAATTCATGGGGCGGGATGGAACCCAACATGTAAAATTTTAATGGAGCTCCAACAACCAAGTGTTTTCTCTGTTCACGTGACTGAACGTTACCCTCGTCTCGAGATTGCTACCTACGAATGGAAGACAGAAGCTTCTAACTCAAGAAATGCAAATACATATAAGACTAGCCTAAAGTTGTTCCTATAATGTCATGCGATTGATCTTGATAGAACTAGGCTAACACAACACTCACCAGCGGGGTAGGAGCACCTCGACTTGCTGCGGCGATGGGTGCCAGAGGGGTGAGTTGCCCCCCGATGGGAGGCACTCTGGCACCACCCATCGGAGAGCCTCCATGAGAAGGCCTACCCAAAGGAGGTGCTGCTGCTAGGGAAGATGGCGTACCCAAAGGGCCACGACCGAGACCCCGACCATCTCTTCCAGTGAACATGGCCGAGCCCCGATCACGGCTGTCGGGGGTGGAAGGGTGGTGGAAGCAACTCGTACACTGGCCGCGTCCTTCTGTCTGCTGTGGCCTCTGCCTTGAGTCTTCCGCATCAGAGTTCACGTCCCCAGGAGTTATGCCATCGACCTCGCACTCTTTACACCGATTTCCATTAACACTATCAACGCAACACTTTTTATCTTCATTCAGTTTCTTCACACTCACACAAATATCCTCTTGCGTCTTATTGTAGGCATGAACATCGCCTTCCTCTTCCTCTGAAGGCACAAGTTCACTACTTTCCTTCTTGCTCCTATCCCCGCCACTGCCCTCACCGCCGTCACCGTCGCTCCGGGAATTCTCTCTAGACACCTTTTCTACTGCATCTAAAATACTAGTAACAGAGGCAGGACGGTCGGTGTGCGGCGGCGGCGTCAGTAGGGGCCTCTGGGAGGTCTTGAGGCACTGACTGTTAAATGTGAAAGCGTCTGTGGAGGTGTGTTCGGAAGGAACGTTACCATCACTGTAAGCATGCTTTTCATCGCTCACATGTAATTTCAGGAACTCTGAGATCTGAAGTTCCTCTGCGTCAAACTCTTCAGTCAATGAATCTGTCGGCGCGTTGAGGGTCTTAATATGCATCTCATGAATATTCTAATTAAGTTAACCCTAAATATCATACCGTGAAAATTATGACAGGTTGTACGTACATTTTATGAATATCCTATTAAAGTTACTGATTAATTTAAGGTGAATAAATAGGTGTTTGAGACAACATATGCTAATTATCCTAATTAAATATCATTTGACTAGCATAAACTGTATATAAAAATCAAACTTGGCAATAAGAATAATACCACACATGATTCCGAAAACTTAGAGGGTGACTACATAAACCCTCTTTGGAGATAATCATGCGTGTCAGGAGAAAACCCAAGTCTGAACTTCAAGGACACCACTCTAGTACACACGATGTAGTCAGGCACATAATTTATTGAATGGCGAATGGCGAATGATTACGTGTGTGTGTGTGTGTGTGTGTGTGTGTGTGTGTGTGTGTGTGTGTGTGTGTGCGTGTGTGTGTGTCTTCTGAATCCCATCCCCCTTGTAGCGTCATCGCACCTCACACATCAAGGTAAATAACCAAGATGTCACTCACCTGCATACGAGGTGTTGCTCTTCTCACTAGCTATGAGGGCGCGCACGATGGCGTCGATGGGGTGGCTCCAGCGACTCTCTCCTGTCCGGCTGTTGAAGAAGTACAGGCCGACCTGAGGGTCCTGCCTGTAACACAACGGAGGCGCAGGATGGTTAAATTAGAACGGGAGGTTATCTGTGTTGTCTGGAGGCTAATGTATATAGCTAAAGAGGTGGTGGTGGTGATGGTGGTGGATGTATACACTATACTTACACAGGTGTCCAGCGGGAGGGGAGTGGGTGAAGCAGCGCCGCGCGAGCCAGGGGTACCAAGTGGGGCCTCTCCTCAAGGCTGATGCCAAGCTTCTCACAGTACTCAGCCACCTCTGAAGCCAGAAATAAAGGATAAACTACTGATTAACGTTGAACATCATTACTAGCCTTAACGACACAAAATCATCCAATATACGTCTCTCCCTGGGATCAGCTAAGGCGAGGCAGCTGATGGACGGTACGGAGCTCACCTAACAAAGCCGTTGGGAGGAAGGAACGCCTCTCCACGTTCGTACAGTTAAAGGGCAGCTGCGAGTCACCACGTGCACGGCTACTGAGGCTAAATATCAAACTGTAGGTCAACTATACTTTATGCATGACCACCACCCACACCCCACCGTCTGTTTCCGTAATGTCGGCTTCCCCCAGACTCAATGTCAGCCTCACCCCGCTCCGTCCGTCTCCAAGGGTACCACAAAGTCGTCTGCCACACACTGGTAAATATTGGAAGGCAGATTATAATTTCTTCCCCTTTTATATATTCGTTGTAAATGCATAATTTCCATCCGTTACCACTCTCAATTGCCCGCTTCTAGTTTTGTTCCCGGTGTATCTATTTATATTCAATGTTGTTAGAGCGTGTAGATGGCCTCCAGTTTTTAGCCTTGTTTCGTGTATATGTGTATGTGTATGTGTGTGTGTGTGTATGTGTGTGTGTGTGTGTGTGTGTGTGTGTGTGTGTGTGTGTGTGTGTGTGTGTGTGTGGTGAAGGTCTGTGCTAGTGGTGGTGCGGGCAGGGATGCTGATAGAGGTGTGTGTGGGGGGGAGGGATACCTGTAACAAGCATGCGGGCACCACCTTCCCACTGCCCCACAACCACCACCACGTATGCACTACATGAATGAACTACAGTGATATCCTACTAAGAGCTGGAATGATAGGAAGGGGAAGTGGCGTTAATTAATGGGAATAATCACTGACCCCCTCACTTCTTATCCTCCTTTCCTCCCTATACAAAAATCACTTTGGAAATCAAGAGAACTAAGCTACACCAAAAAACAAAACAAAAAACTCAATACACGTAATAGACATGCAAGGTAATGTAAAACTACCTTCGCGTATTGTTTGAATATCTTATCATTTGACACAGTAGAGGTACAGAGACAGTAAGAAGAGCTGTTATTGATGATGAATGATGATGACGATGGTGATGATAAGCAGAGGAGGAGGAGCGTGTACCCTTATCAGCAGCACGTGACAGGCAGCAGCTCACTAACTGGACCCCTGTCAGCGCTTCCTCCCTAATCCATTACCAAAGCTTAATTATGTTACCCACGGTACTCTCTCTCTCTCTCTCTCTCTCTCTCTCTCTCTCTCTCTCTCTCTCTCTCTCTCTCTCTCTCTCTCTCTCTCTCTCTGTTATTAGAACATTTAAGTGTTCATATATTTTTCTTTAGTAATAGATAGCGAAGTAATCAAGAAGACGACAACGAAGAAAAAAAGGAGATTGGAAGGATGATGAGGAAGGGGAGGAAGATGAAACATAAATATATGTATACAAGCTGGGAATATAAAATCAAAAGCTTCCTTCTTTAGAGTTCAATTTTCCTGATGCCTGCCACCTCGCGTGTCTTTTCATACGTGCACCATCACCACAGTCGTAACATGCAATTATTTTTTCTCTTTTATGAATCAGTATATGACCTCAATATTCATGCCATGCGTATAGAGAAGCAGTAAATAACAACCTCAAACTCAGTGGAAAATTCTTATTACTATCTTCCTTTCAATTTGGTAAAACGTAAGCAATAGGGAAATGATTTAATAACTTTCCAATATAAAATAGTTAACTATATCCTAATATCAACCCGCCAAACCTAACCTATCCTAACCTTTCTCTAAGTCCACCACACCTAACATACCCTAACCTCACCTAACATATAACATAGATCCGCTGTACTATACATTACATAACCTGATACGGATTCGTCTCACTTTTTACCTTCCCGTAACACACACTAACATTGGCATTGCAGTTACGGCGCAAAACATGGAATATTCAATCGTATAAATAAGTAAAGAGACTGGAAATAGTAAGTAAGTAAGTACATACTGAGGTAGACAGTGTGCGTGCTTACCTACCCTTCCCCCTTGACTGACGGGTGGCGTGAGAGGCTGTAGGAATATACACATGCCTCATCCATTCTTAATTACCTCTCTCTCTCTCTCTCTCTCTCTCTCTCTCTCTCTCTCTCTCTCTCTCTCTCTCTCTCTCTCTCTCTCTCTCTCTCTCTCTCTCTCTCTCTCTCTGTGTGTGTGTGTATTCGCATTGTACAATATTCGCTGCGCTTTTTATTTGTTCTCTTTTAATCTAGAATTCCTTGCTATTGAATAAGCTACATCCTGATCGACTCTCAGCGCGGGACAAGGTTAAGTGGATCGCTGGGGTGGCGGGCAAATCACTAGCAGAAGGGAGGTAGTCATGATTATCTGATGGGCCGGTATTGGAAACGCACGTGGCTGTAGAAATATTGGAGAGAGAGAGAGAGAGAGAGAGAGAGAGAGAGAGAGAGAGAGAGAGAGAGAGAGAGAGAGAGAGAGAGAGAGAGAGAGAGAGAGAGAGAGAGAGAGAGAGAGAGAGAGAGAGAGAGAGAGAGAGAGAGAAGCAAATACATAACATGAAAATATTTTACTGAGGAAAGTAGTATCATTATCGGGAGGAGGGAGAGAGGAAAGGAAGGCGAGCATGCGATTTGAAGCAAGAAAGTACCGTGAATGTATAAAATGTAATAATAATAATGATGATAATAATAGTGATGATAATAATAATAATATTAATAATAACACCTTGCACACACCACCACACAGGGTCACGCAACACACGGAACAGGCTTCCTAAGATACTACATGATACTAAGAAGTTATAGGAACTCTTATTATACTCCAATGTAACTTCAGACATAAATAAAACACGAAGTAGTAGGCGCAAGGATGACCAATTTCGTTCAAACCCACTATATAAAATTTTTGTAACAATTTGATTACAAAATACTTGTTCTACAGTACCGAGCCTTGATGAGCTTTCTATGAGGTGTTTACGTAGGAGTATTATTATGAAAGGGTGATGGGATTGTCTTCTAGCTTGTCTATCTCTAACCTACTACCTGTCAGCTTACCTGGTTTTGCCGAGTGTGTGTGTGTCAAGATGCAAGGAACGTCTCTCTTTATACCTTCGTGTGGTGTGTGTGTGTGTGTGTGTGTCAACAGGGCTTGCGTGTGTATCCCTCGGTATGTAACCAATACAGTGTTGGAGTCTGATAATTTTTTCATGTGTCTGTGTGTCCTAGCAGTGTTGTATCCTCTCTTCTTATGCCCCGGATCTATGTCAACTAATGCATTCCCTTTCACACTAACATGCACGTTGCCTTTGCCTACTGGATACCATGTCAGCTGGCTAAGGAAGCGTTCATCCTTCACGTCAAGATAGACATACAACTCATCCATTTGCGTTAATCGTTAAGCTGGTCCTCTCGTCTGGCCTTCCAACTATCATTATCATTTAATGCAATAATAAGACGTAGCATTCAAACCAAGATTAGATATAAATGTATATGTGTATGCACATACATACGATGTTTTCTTTTTATTATTCTCACAAGGCATATATAAAATCAGATATACAATCAATAAAATGCAGAAATAATGACTGTTTATCACAGTGATAGTGAAGAAGAAATATCTAAGTGAAATTGAATCCAACAGCTGTTGAAATGTTTACACTAATTCGTTATTTATTGTCACCAAATCGATTTTTTTTCTTCCATTATTCAAATAAGCAAACCTAGATTTCTTCACAAGAATTTGGCAAATATTTTGGTTCCTTTGTTCACAAGTGCGTGACAAGAACATAGGAAGGAGGAGATAAAGCGCCAGGAGGAAGAACGTAATTAAGGAGAGAGAGAGAGAGAGAGAGAGAGAGAGAGAGAGAGAGAGAGAGAGAGAGAGAGAGAGAGAGAGAGAGAGAGAGAGAGAGAGAGAGAGGGAGAGGGAGAGGGAGAGAGAGAGAGAGAGAGAGAGAGAGAGAGAGAGAGAGAGAGAGAGAGAGAGAGAGAGAGAGACAAAAATAATTGGAGAATTCATAGAGGAAGAGGTATCATAAAGAACATAAAAAAGTAGCGAGAAAGAAACGCGTAAGGAAGTCTCGATGGAACTATACAGGATGAATAAAACACACACACACACACACACACACACACACACACACACACACACACACACACACACACACACACACACACACACACACACACTTCGACTATTTCCGAATTACGTGTGTATGAAGCAAAAATCAGATAATGTAATCTTCCTTGGTATGAACCTAAGTAAATATGTATCAAGGTCTCCAGTTATACACAGAATACCACAGTACGTTTAGTTGGTGGTATGCATGATAACTACTTATACAGCTACACAAAATATGCAACTATATTACGTGAAATTCCAACACTATAGTTACTTAAGAAATATAAACAAAATTATTTCAGTCACGAACAACACAAAAAAAATGTATATGTTGTATCCAATCTTACAGAAAAAAGGCAATGTTATCAAGTTTTTAAGACTCCATTGTATGTGTATCTCTTCAATAATTTTCTTCATTCTCCCTTGCAAGCTAGAGCCCAGCATTCCACAGCGATTATGATGATGATTGTGTGTGTGTGTGTGTGTGTGTGTGTGTGTGTGTGTGTGTGTGTGTGTGTGTGTGTGTGTGTGTGTGTGTGTGTGTGTGTGTTACCTATAACTGCCCCGGGTTTATATCAACTATTATCCTGCCTGGTATGCATATTCTCAGTATGGACCACTTCTATATCTAGGTCATATTTTTGGTATCCTTACAAACATTCATTTTTTTCCATGACCTCTTGTATCTCTTCTACGCAAATTGATTTTCTCTATCCACTTTCTATATCTCCATAGCTCTATATAATGCAATTAGGTCTCTGATCTTGCTAATCTTTCCTCATGTTGTATGTCTCTCAAAGCTTGGACCATATTAATAGCTGTTTTTTAAATGATCTCACTCTTCCTTATATTTTTCTTTCTTCCTTACATTTTTCAGTGATTGCACTAATATATTTTTCTGATGTTATCCATAATCATTATTCCCAAAACATGTTCTTTTATGGTTTTACTAATATGTTAATTTCGCATTTTTTTTCTTTTGTATTTTACTACACTTGCTAATTTCCATCACTTTACATTTATTGGCAAGAAACTTCAATTCTCAACTTAGGCTCTATACAAATGTTATCCAGATCCTTTTGCAATACTTACAGCCTTCTTAATTGTCCATTTTTCTTAGTAATTAAGCATCATTTACAAAAACACTTAAATAACTATCAACTCCTTCTACCATATAGTTTACTTAAATCTAAAATATTACTTGTGTTAGGACAGACCCTTGAGGAAATCCAATTATTACTTTGCATCCTTCATTTCAGGATATAGATGGAGGTGAGGAGTGGCTTTTTATTGTACCTTTTCTGATTATAAGACAATTCTTCAATTCAGGAAGTTAATTAAGTGTTAGTGAAATTATCTAAAATATACAACCTAAACTATATTAAGAACCAGTTATTGATTTGAGTAACTTGATTTAATGGTAAGAATAACACGTTTTGGTATTATTTCAGTGCCATTAAGTCTTGGTTAAACATAACTTTCACTAATGTTGGCCTAGTGTTCATATTGCCATTCCTCTCCTTTATCACCACATACAATATACTGTTTCAATACTGTCTTGATTCACTCCCATATCATTTCTTAGAAGACTTGTTATAAAACATGCATCTTTCTGTATCTTTTCTTGTCCATCTGTACCTATTGTCTCTTGCAAATTTGCTCTATTTCTCAGGCTCCTTTTACTTTCTCCTCAGTTATTCTAGTAATATGTTGACCAATTTCATTCTCTATAGTTACCTCTATAGCTTTAGCTTTATTTACTAGTTTCTCTAGAGATTTAATCCTCTGTATGTTTTCCTCCACCCATAACACATGTAAGGAGATACTACAGATTACAGGAATACACGATGAATCTATGAGTTATATCAGTGAGGCAGACACTACGACATACAACTGTCAAACGCAACACCACAAGTAGTAAGTTGTCTTTCCTTGACCAAACCACGAGTCATTAACCTGTTATGTCAGATTATACACATTATCCTACCATGACACGTCGTATATCAATTAACCAGTAACATTTGAACTGCCACATTTACCTTCCTCTGTGATGTCGTAGTCGTGGGTGAAAACTTCCTGTAGAAGGGTCTGGCGGGTGTGGGTCCCGCTTAGCGTGTCCCCTTCTGCCTCGCCTCCAGGATGGGTCATGCTTCCCTCACCCACGTCACGCTGCCTTCAGCCTCCATGTTTTCGTCACACCTCCATCAGGCCTCTACACTCACTGACAGTCACATTTACCTCACCTGCTACCTGGATCTACGGTTTCCAAGGCAACGGGGAAGCCTCCGCCACAACACACCTGCGTGATGCCTTGAGTTCATCTTGATCTTTATGTCACTACTCACTAGTCAGCTGACCTTTTCATAGCGGCTTCTCCTATGTAGGAAATAAGGAAAATAGTTAGAAGCTACTTTATCTACATGCTCTAAGATAAAGGTAGAAACTATAGTGCGTTTAATGACATGTAATGATTCTCTCATTGCTCTAATTTGTAAGGTTATCCTAATATCCTTCCAACTTGTCCTGTATGGGTGTAGTGTAAGGTCAATCGTCGCAATACTCAATAATAACTCAGATAACTCATTGATTCAACATTTAATATAAAGATAGGAACAGTATTTATCGCAATAAAACCCAAACAGGATCAAAAGTTAACCATAATCTTTGTCTTGCAAAAATACTGCTTCAGTCCTCCCCACAAAATAAACATGGCTGCTTCTACGTTTAGGGGACTGCTCTCCTTCGCCAGAAATACCTCCAAGTCGGGTTAGTGTTGAAATATATACAAATATTACTTTGTTGATATCGTTCAGTAGTAAATTTCAGCCATATAGCACTATCCAAATGTTCTTTATCTTCTATGACTTTGGATAAAAAACGAATTAAGAAACGGGTCTATCATAGCCGGATATTCTTAGAAGTGTATTAATATTTAAAATATTACTACTGGCTGGTGGAAAGGGCTTGGTAATTAATTATACTAATGATAAAAACAGGATTTGGACTATTATAATTATCGTATGTTAATGAATAGTTAGGTTATTGTTATTAGTTAGAATTGACCCATCCAGCTTTACATAGACATGCATACTTTGTAAGGCTTTGTGCAATTCACACCCTAATAGCCTACCTTCCGTCACTGTCAGGGTTTTGTGTGTCATATTGAAAGGACATTGGTTCTCTAATTGGGTATCTACACTACTAAAACAGGAATAAAAAAATCATAGTAACATTTGCAGAAACCCTATAATATCTATGATAATATATGTTAGATGTCTTAAGATAATGGCTAATGGTCATATTGTGTTGCAGTGGTGCCAAGAGTGGTGCCACGGGTGATGGGGGCAAGGCTGTGCAGCACTGACCTACACCGTAAGTATCACACACTTCTTGGTTAAACTACGGAAGCTTTCCTGTCTCATTTTTACCCAATATTATTAAGTCATCTGGTTTGCTTGTTAAATGTTTATGAGATGGTAATGATTAAACAAAATTGTTGTCATTATATATTTCCTATCAAGTAGCTACTGAGTGTAATTACATGGTTGTTTATCTTTATTTATATTTTCTTGATTCAATGGCAAATTTTTACTAGCGTCCCGACATTTCAGCCACCATACGACCTGTGGATACCGTGCAGAAGCAAACACTGTCTGAATTTGGCCAGTACGTTGCTGAGTGTTTACCAAAGTATGTTCAGAAGGTAAGATCAAACTTTTTTTTAACGTTATATATCAGAGCGGTATAGATGAAACTTCTTTTTCTCCATTTGAAGTAAAATCAGATAGTCTAAAACCACAAATCAAATTTATGGAATGAAAAAACTGCTAACTACTAATGAAATAAAATAAGAGGGTTTCAAATAAGAAAGATTCAATTATATTCCTCATTGCCTGTGGTGGGAGCTGCAAGAATACAATCACCGTATTCCCCTTGGAACATAAAAGGCGACTAAAAGGGACGGAGCGAGGGGTCTAGGAAGCCTTTTCTCTGTATTCTCTCCAACAAAAAGCGAGGCACAGAGGGGGAAGGGAGGGTAATGTTTCCTTGTCTCGGCTACCCTACTTTGAGGGGATATAAGCCAGGTACATAGATAGATAGATGAATATTCCACAATAATATGATGCTTCACATTTGATTAAATTCCAAAGGTGTATGATATTTCCCATTTTTAAGAGAAATTACCCATTGACATGAATGAACACAGCCCTGAACTGAAGTGGTGGATGGGTGTTGTCATGATTGATGGTATGTAATGGAGTAATGGTAATATAATGCATCGTGCTTTGAAACACTGAGAAGTCAATCTAAAGGGTAGCCACGAGAGGAAGCAGTCAAAGATCAAACTCCTGACAAGACGTTCAACATAAGTGACTCTTTACTAATCAAGTGGATGCTGGTCAGCCTTCACTGTCCCGCCACTTTATTGAATTATGTTCATATCAACAAAATATGTATCAGATCTTGTTAGTCCTTTATAATCCTTTTCTTTGATTTTGTTTAATTGGTTGAGTGTCTGATATGTGGATCTTACTTAATGAAAAGGAAACAAGTTCATTGATGTTGATGAAAAGCAGGATATTAATCTTGATGCTGGTACTGTAGTTATGATGCTTTGTCATGTATTATTGTTGCAGACTTTTCAATGGATGTATCACTTTTCAGGTTCAAATTACATCCGGCAATGAATTGGAGGTGTTGATTGCTCAGGAGGGAGTAGTGCCTGTCATCACCTTCCTCAAGGACCACATGAATGCACAGTTCACATGTCTGGTTGACCTGTGTGGTGTGGATGTCCCAAACAGAGCTTACCGCTTTGAGGTGGGTCATCCCTCTTTTCATGTGGCTAGACTTGATGCAGCCTGCTTTCCCCTAAGAGTGTGTGGCTACATCAAGAACCTCCTGTTTCCATCATTATATATACTCCTGCAGCAGACAAAAGCTATTCTCCTTTCATTAAGCATCTCATTTCCCCATCACAGGTTGTGTACAACTTGCTGTCTATCCGTTACAACTCCAGGATTCGGGTGAAGACATACACAGACGAGTTGACTCCAGTGGACAGCATTTGTGACGTGAGTAATCAAGGGCATGATGGATTAAAACATTTGTTTCTAGATTTTAATGACTGATTTCAAATGATAATGCTGATGATGAATCAAATTAAGAACTTAACATTGATACAAGTCATTGATATGTTGTCTAAAATCGTAAGGACTGATTATTGATGAAGAGGTCCCCTAATATATGCAGGCCTATACGAGGTGGGACTTTGGGTGATCAGCCATTATGTCGAGGAGGGGAAGCGATAGATGTAGAGAGCAACTCCATATGGTTTGAAGGTTTTAGGGAGAGTAAAGGGTTTGTACCTCCATGGTTGAATTGAATGAACACAAACAGGCTTTCCATTCCATATCAGGTTAAGGTCAGTGTAGCTGTGATTGCTTATAGGTTGACAATCCTTAATCTTCTGAGCTCCTTATTATTAGATATCTATAATGGTTGAAATTGATTTACCTTAATTTGTCAGTATTCTGGCCAGCTTTCCCAACTTCATAATCAATAATCTTTAACATCTCTTGTTTGGAGGGAGCATTGCATTTGTCTCATGCATTCTTCCCTCTAAAGGTTCACAAGGCTGCAAACTGGTATGAACGTGAAGTGTGGGACATGTTCGGGGTGTTCTTCGCTAACCACCCAGATCTCCGAAGGCTCCTCACTGACTATGGCTTCGAGGGGCACCCATTCAGAAAGGACTTCCCCTTAACTGGCTATGTGGAGGTACGTGTTTATAGTATCCGCACTCAAGACTGCTATATATTTAAGTATTACTATGACTGCATGGAACTAGTTGAAGTCCTAAAATACTTGTCACTTCCATAATTCCTAAATACTCGTCACTCCTCCAGTGTCGGTACGATGATGAGGTGAAGCGTGTCGTCGTGGAGCCGGTAGAGCTTGCCCAAGAGTTCCGTAAGTTTGATCTCTCTGCCCCATGGGAGCAATTCCCCAACTTCAGGGAACAGGCTAGTGAAGAGGTGCCCATCAATAAGGAAGAAAAGTAAGCTAGTGCAAGAAGTGCTATAATTTATTGCAAATACTTCAGAAACTTATTAAATGAAGACTTTGTTTTTAGAAAATTCAATTGTTTATAAATCTTTTTGTAGATTAATCAGTAATGTACATAGTAATTGTTGTAAGTAATGAATAATAAAAGGTTTAATGAATGTCTGTGGGACTTTTCTTTCCAAACCGCTGTTTCCGGTTTGCATGCACACACTATATTGTGCTTTGATGTAACAGTCATTGCAGTTATAAGAAAAGACTAATTTCACTAAAAATGCTGTTAATTTCAAAAGTCAATGAAATAGCTACATTAGAAGAATAGTGCAAATAATTATGTAACATTTATTTTCACATTTCACACAAAGAAACATCCAGAATAAGAGTGTCAATAAGAAGTAGTCATTGTATACCTTAAATCTAGAATACAGAGACTACCACTATATATATCTTTGGACATGGCAATAAATTTACAATGTAAATACACAATTTCCTCGTGTGTAGATGAGTCTTGATGATCAACCTAAAACAAACACTAATACTTTTTCTTAGCACTGGCAAAGTAATTGTACAGATTTATCAAAACAACCATCCTTTCATTATTCCTTCAATATTTAATTTTCATCCATGAAAGCACTATGAACAACATTACTGCGTAGATAATTACATACAGCATAGAACTACTGTACATATCAAATACAAGTTATAGGCTCCTCCAATTTTCGTTACACTTCATATTGCAAGAAAAAAAGCATCAAGTAGAAAGACTAACAATTTAAATCAAGAGGTTCACGTTCACTAATGCATTTTAGGCAATTGGTTTGTTTGGGTGGCCAAGGACAAAGCAGTAAACCTAACTTTTATTTTAATCAAGATAACTTTTTTCATTGACAAATTCAATGTAGTTATAGTTTAAATGAAAACCATCATGCAATTTATGTACACAGTTTAATTACTAAAACATGACTTAAGGAACCTCTTGCAAGTGAACCGTGAATATAATTTATACCATGGAACCTGCTTTTCACAATAATTGAACACTAAATGATAACTGTTCAGGTATACCAACCATACTGTGTAACAATCTTGTTGCAATTCATTATAATTCTGCACTGTAACATTCTAAAAACCTGCTCAGAAGTACCATGATTTCATTAGACACATCAATGCTAACCAAATGAAGTTAAAGATTTTGAAATGAAGTTTAGATCTATGAGGTTTGAATCAATAAATTTTATATGAATTTTTTTTATGAATATTTTATCAGGGCACAGTCTGTTGGTACTTAAGAGGAAATTGTAGGTATTAAAAAAAAAATTTTTTTTAAATATCTTAAACACACATTCTCTCAAACTCGACCTCTTCAAGGGACATCATGCACTCGAAAGTTAGCAAAACATCCCATCTATGAAGTTATAATTCCCTACCCTCAGTGTGAAGCCACTGATGAACGAGAGCTGCTAAAAAAATAAAAAATAAAAAATAAAATTACACCACATAAAATATCTATCCCCAATAGATGGAGCACAATCACATACTCAAACTGAAGACAACGTAGCACAATATATTTACAGCAATCAAAACAATAATCTCTTCTTAAACAAACCAGGTTAGTCCACCAGAAGGCGACAGCATTCGAGCCAAGCCTCCTCACAGCCTTGTTCAAGGTACTTACACTGCCGTCATGTGGACCTTAAAGATACTGATATGATCACAAAATTCACTGAGAATCAAAACAAAAAACCATTCAACACATTTGGCAGCCTATATTCAAAACCAATTCCCATAAAATTACTTCAATATAAATAAGTTCTCTAAAAAAATTCTATGATAACCTAAACAAAAAGTCAACCATACTCCTGGAAAGTAGGTCCGCAATTTTGTACTGCAGTGGCTTAGCAACGAAAATTAACTATATATAACAGCTTTTTGGAAATTAAGAAAGATTTAGATTGTAAAACTAAGGTCTTTGAATAGGAGCAGAGTAAAATTCTAAGAACTCTAGGGTGCTCTCAAGAAGGCATGAAAGATCAGACTCCAAGATGAGTTAGCACATTGCTACTGTGTTGTGGCATTGTCGATGTGACAAAGCTTGGGCACAACTTACAGATGTTATGATAACCTTTTAGGCAGAAAGAACGAATTATATTGGGTGAAAATTCTTCAAACTACTAGAAATAATTGATCAATTACAACTCCCTCTACAAGACATTTACAGTAAATACATAATTAAATGCCAAATGTGTTTAAGGTCTTACTGTAGAAATGCATTACTGCAGTTCACTAAAACACGAGAGAAAAACCTTATACTCGCAGCAACATTCAACCTTAAGCACTAAAAAGTTTCACACAAATCACATAACTGATTGAACACACATGACAAATGACTAAAGGCTTAACCATGCTTCAGAAATATGCACCTTCATCAAAACATGCCTAACTCTTAACACGGAAAGGTTTGGTTTCAAAAGCTACATGGTCTGGTCTGTATTGTATCTATCCTTCTGACATGAAAACCTTCCCATCAACAGGATCATTCATGGAGATTTTCACAAAAAACAACACTTTGTATCACCTGTCTGTACACTTGGAGAATAACTAATTATAAATAATATAAGACTGCAGACTATGTACCAAACCAGAAAGTGAGTCAAAGAGAAACTCACTGATAATGTCATGTCTTGCTGAAGTGTGAAGTTCAAGGCATTGAGGAACTTCACAAAGGCACTTATAAATCATAATTTGGTAAATGATGATTACCTTACACAGGACACACACATAACCCAATATTATATAAATCCAGGTTGGGTATAGAGTGCATTATGATCATCTTAAACACACTCCTTTCTGGATACAACCAACCTTTCTTAATGGTAAAAAGGTAAGTTAGGCTGCTTCTCTGCACCACGGAGAAAGACACTAGATCAGCTTGAAGAGGATGAGTGACAAAGCAAGGCCAAGGACCTGAAAAAGAAAGTTTGTAAAAATTATAATAACCAAAACTGACCTATTCTCTGTATGCATATAGTTAACATGTGTCGGGGGATTGATCAAAATTACTACAAATACCAACAACATTACTACTTTTTTTTTTTACTAGAGAGGAGGGTGAAGGAGGAAAAAAAAATATAGCACAATGTTGCACTATTACCATTACCTAAACCATTTGCTCCATACATGCAGCATAAACTCTTTGCTTGAATCACTCCACCAATATTTCATGTGACTCCACCCATAGTATCTCACTTTACGTACCATTATCAATGCCACAGCGATAGCCACTCCTCCTATAATGACTGCATGGTTTTCCACAAACTCCGTGGCCTTCTCTAAACAGCCATCGGTGTAGGAGTTGCTAGGAGTTGGTGATAACTGGCAATTCTGTAACTAAGGACAGGAGAAGAAGAGTAAGCAGGTGTCTTCATCTTAATTATCTACATCTAATCTTTATTTTGATACTTATTAAATAATCTACAGGAATACTGGGAAAAAAATATTCGTGTCAAAACATTCTGGTGCTAAATAAATTCGTAATACATGACTGACTAAACACTAGGTCTGGCTACTAGTAGACTAGCTATTATTTCCTCCAACAAAAACATCTAGAAACACCAGTCGATTCAGATTTCACTCTCTAGCATCAGTATTTACCAAACTTAAACTTCTACATAAAATTAAAGAGAAGAAAGATGGCAGAATGGCGATGGTGGTGCTGCTGCAAGATGTAGAAGTAGTGAAGGTATCAGAGTTTAGATACTTGGGCTCAACAGCTCAAAGTAATTAATAGTGTAGTAATGATTAGGAAGAAAGTACAAGCAGGGTGGAGTCAGTGGAAGGGATTTACAGTAGTGATTTGTAGAAGAAAGGCATTTGCAAAAGTGAAAGGGGAGGTCTAGAGGTAGTGGTGCTGATAGAGACAGGAGATGGAGTTAGATAATTGAAGAGATAATTGAAGGTGTGATTAGGATTATTAAGAATGGAAAAGATTAGAAACGAGTATTTTTGAAGTACAGTGCATGTAGAATAGAACAAAAATGTAGTAATAGAGGAAGGACTAAGAATGTGTAGGCATAAGGAGAGGAAGGATCCACGGTTTGTCAAGAGGAGGATGCCAAGGATGGAACCGCCAGGCAGGAAATAACTGAAGAGGAGGTTTATATATACAGTGAGGGAGGACATGCAGGTGGTTGGTGTGACAAAGGACGATGGAGACAGGTAATCCCATGTAAAGACACGTAAAATGGTAGCAACTGAAATACTAATACTAATTCAGTTTCCTCTTTCACTATACCCATCAAAAAAAAAATTCTTTAACTCTTCCATGCTTCTGAACTTATACTTGACCTCTTAACAAAATAGTTCACTTGAAATCATGAAATAAGTTTTACATCAACTCTTACATTTCCTTCCGTGTCTTTCTTGCAACAGGTCTTGGGAATTTTGTTATTCCCCGTGGAGAATTTATTGTTGTATTTCATCCACTCGTCCTGCTCTGTGATGGCGCAGCACTTCATCTATAAAGAAAAGTAATGTTCACAATATAAATTATTTGATACTGTAGGACCATACGGGAAGTTACAACCTGACAACACCCATTTCCTTTCTAGTCTTTGTATAATGACTCAACAAGCAGGAGGCTGCCACACACTGTTTTACTTGTGATGATTGCTTATGGTTCTTGTTCTTGCCTCACATCTGCTGATCCAGGATATAACCCCAACCTCCTTATAAATGACTTACTGCAGATGATACCTCGTTGCCATTTGTCTGGCTTCCTTAACTGCTACTCCTACCCCGTTATAAAGGAAACTTTTTCAGACTACCATCAATCAAACTCAAAACTACAACTCTTGCTACTTACCGCTTGTTGCGTCTCGTCCCACGCCTTGGTGATGTGGTCGTACTTCTTTTCAATACCATACTCCCTCATGGTGCCCATCATGGTGTGTCGGATAGAGGTGGCAGCCTTGTCCTTGAAGACGTAGCCTAAGATGCCACCGATTAGGAGGATGATAAACAGCAACAACACTATGATGAAGTACTGAAAAAGATGACGGCATTGTAAGTACATATCACACCATTCACGTACACGCTATATACACGCTATATAGTCTAAAGCCATTTGTATCAACTGCTTCGGCCGACTCTTCAAATACTTTCCATTCCACTACCAATTCTGCATCTCTATTTTATATTTCTATTTATTACCATTTGTGTATTCACATGCAAAACTTATTAAAACCATCGGTAATTAAGGAACACGTGATCCTTGCGCCCGCTCACCCCCACTCACCGTTAATAGCATACACTTGACTTCCTTCAGAGCACCGAAACAGCCAAGGAAGGAGATGAAGAAAATGATGCAGCCGGTGGCGATGAGGATGTAGGCAGCCGTCATGTACATCTCGTTACCCAGTAAGTTCTCCAGGTAAGGCCTGTCCACCACCGTCCAGATGCCCAGCACCAATATGGTTATGCTGGATACCTACGCAAAGACAGGTAACATTATATTTAATTAATTTCCACCATTGACATCTAGACTACCTACGCAATGACAGAAGGAGGTAACATTATATTTAATTAATTTCCACCATTGACATCTAGATAGTGTCACACAGCTTAACATGTTGTGAACCTTGTCATGAACTGTAGCTTTGCATCTCAAGGACAGTTCAATACTTGCCTCAACGTTACATTTCCTACGTTATCACTCTACAACGCTGGACTTGAGCTACATATAAATACAAACAAGACATGAGTCACCACAAACACAACACAATGGTCACCTAGCTGCCTCAGAGCTTATGTAATGGAATGAGAAACTAAAACACTTACCCAGATGATGAAGTTGACGGCAAACATGAGGAAGCGGACACACTTGCCCCCGCTCGTCATTTCCACGCCGCGCCCCATGCTGTCTGCCCACGCTGTGCCTCACACCTGCTCGACAAGGACACTCGTTAGTAAGGAAACGCACTCAAATTTAGAAACTATTTAATGACACGCATGCATGAATAAATCATAAACCTGGTTTACTACCGCTAAGGCCTTGAAATATACATAAATATACATAAAGTCAAGAGACAGTTGCACGATAATCATCGTCGGCTGGAGTGTTGCGAGACTATTAACACAGTCGCAATTACTGCAAGGCTTGGCAGGTGCAAAACCACTATCAACTTGTTTCAAAATCAACTTAACCACCATCTCCAACAAGGTTTCGGAAAGGGTAGTGAGCCCCGGCGGTCTGCTGCCTGTATTTTTTACTATCGTGTTCTCTTTAATATATTATCTACTATAGGTTAAAGACAGACCACCTAGTTTCGACACTAGATTCTTTGTGGTCTGAATTTCTATGTATTATATGTAGTTCATTGAAAAATCAGATTAATAAGTCTAGACGCGTCAGCAAAGAGACAAGTCAGATACACAATCAATATTTTCCTTATCACAAAATCGAAATGATAGTTTGTAAACAAAGGTCAGCAATGAACTTATTCAATATTCCCGTATATTTTCAAGTCATGGTCAATAGTCATTCCCTTATACACCACACACAAAAACGTGCCTAAGTTATTTAGTTTTATATGTAATTACTTAATACCGAATGATTTTACGATCCATGACAGTAAAAATACAAAACCAGGATTTTTCATCAAATTGATGGTAAAAAGACCTTAATGCAGAAGACCAATATTTAATATAAAGAACTTCGATTGTATGAACCTCCACGTATCATCGTTATCAAAATACTGAACATCCTACGTGTGTAAAACTACTCTATAATGATCGGCAATTACACTTTACTAAACATCTGACAATATTCTATGTCTGGCAAACTTCAGACCACGGAAAGTAAACAAATGAAAAATAGTGTTAAAAAAAGGCACATTGCATAAAAATCTTCCAGAATAGTAAGCGTTTATCTGTTTTCTGTGATGCTCGTTTGGTTGACGTGCAAGTTCACGGTGAGCACCATCACGACTCGAAAGAGAATGGGAGGGCTGCCGGGTCACCTGGGCGGCCCTCGTCACAAGTAAGAGTCACGGCACAGGTAAGTTGTCACACAATTAGCTGCTCTCTTCCATCCCCTTTCTATCTTCTGCTGGCGAACCGAAGATGGATTCCTCCACAGCGTTGTAGTTTATGATGTTTGTACTACACAGATATAATGTTGTTCGAAGCTCCTTATGTTGGTTCATTTACTACCTTTCCGACACAACTAGACGCATGCTACCTGCGCCTATTCACTGTCTGCCACAACAAACAGTGAAGAACATTTTCTGCTCCCTTCATTCACAACCACACCACTGAATTAGTTTTGAATAAGTGTACATGGATATAGTTTTTTTTTCATTCAGATGCACAACTCAAGGTTAGAATGTTTAACTGTACTATACAATAACACCGTTCGAAGCAATGCAACAATGATAGCTGAAGTGAAAAAAACAATTGCAGTTTTCTACCGAACAAGTAACACCACACAGTATTATGGGTAACTCACTACACAATATGAAACAAGTGGGTAAACGCGCTGGTCTGCGGCTGGCCACTCCACTCCTCTCGGCGTGCGTCTCGGTACTGAGTGAGTGAGGCGAACTCGAGGCCGCGGAGGGGACTGGAAAGGCAGTGGTGACCTCCACCACTACCCAGACAAACGGAACTACGTCACTGTGACGTCACGACTGCGTCAGTCCCTATCTCACAGGAAAACAACACTTACGTAATACTAGTCCTTCGTGATCGCACCTCCATGACTCAGGATTTATCGGTTTCCTTATTGTTGCAGCCTCACGAATGATGAAGAAAATACAAGTAACTCCCTCCACCAAGAAGTCCCGCCTTTTCAATAGAATCCCTGTGTTTCTCGCACGTACACCTTTTCGTTCAGTGTTTCGTTACGCTCTGCTACTTGTTCATGATAATGCAACTAAATTTGTCATATGGGCGGAACAGGTTTTGATCATCAGAGCTAAGGTGTGCCGTAGTCACCGTCCATTGGTCTCTAAGCGGATGACATTATCCCGTCACGTAATTAAGCGAACTTCCGCCCTAAACCTTCCATCAAGATAACTTCAGCGGAGAAGAGGGCGCGCGAGGACACCTTCCACGGTAGAGATGGGCGGGGCGGGGCAACACTGGAGGACCATCACAACTCATCACGACGCATCCTCACCTTGCACCATCACACACTAGGACGCAGCTCGGTCTTACACGAAAGTGATGAATTTGGATCAAACCAAGTATTGCTTTGTGCTGTGCCTCAGTCTTTTTATTTTAGGTCTCCACTTATACAAAAAACAATAAAAAAAAAAGACAGGAAATGGAATCGTGCAATACGCCATAACAACGAAGTCATTTTACACACCACGATTTCTTTTGTATTTATTTATATATTTTGGGGAGGTGAAGCAGTGGTATCTTTAGAGGCACTATCCTTCAGTCCTCGAGGAGCGGACGGATGAAGCCAGTAAAAGGATGGCTGGCTGGG
>JAXIVD010001900.1:0-12500 GCA_036785275.1 Cancer borealis | reverse complement strand
AATAGAGAAGATCAAAGTTTCCCTTCCCGTCCTTTATACTAGAGACAGATGAATACTGATGGGTGAGCTTATAAGACAGATAGACAGGTAATGATTAGTAACGGATGAATGAATGAATGAATGTCACCTGAAATACATCCCGAAGAGATAACTAAGACGTGATTGATACTATACTAATCTTATTATTATTACTACTACTACTACTAACAGCAAACACCATTACCAGAATCACCACCTCACAGGCTCACAACCATCACCAACACTAAGAATTCACAACACCATTTATTACCTTCAACTGCATAGCTTTATATATATTTTTTTCTTTCCTCCGACAGCAAAAATACGATAATGACATTGCCTATCCTCTCCTTTCCTTTTTTTCTCTCTCCTCGACACTCATTCACTCATGCTGACGCGCCCACCACCAACAACGTTCTTAACATCAGTCTCTGCTCTTTTATCCCATTGTCAACACACGCCACAATGCACACTTACAAAACCACCATAACCACCACCACTACCTCCACTACCACTTAACTTTCACTCAACTCAAGTCAATCTCCTTTAAACGCTTCCCTCCCTCCCTCCCTCCTTCCAGATACTTTCGCCCCAAGCTGTGTCCTCCTTCCCTTTCTCTCTCTGTCTTTGTCTCTCTCTCTCTCTCTCTCTCTCTCTCTCTCTCTCTCTCTCTCTTCCTACGTTCTTAATTTTCACTCATGTTCTTCCTTACTTCCTTCTTTCATGCCCCGTCTACATCCTGCCATTTCTCTTACTTCCTTCCGACCTTTCCCTTCCCTCCCTCCTTCCAATTCTTATCACCTCTATTTCCTTCCCTTTCCCTTTTTGTCAACCCCCTTTCCTCTTTCTACCTTCTCTCCCTCTCTCCACAAGGCAAGGGCACCATATGGAAGAAAAGGTGATAATGAGAAAGCTGAAAGTTGCAAATTAAAGGGAAAGAAGAAGGAGGTCGTACTTGGAAAGGTGAGAGGTAAGGACGAAAGAGAGAAAAAAAAGTAAATTAACAAAAAAAAAATTTAAAACCTAAGATGAATGTTAGTGGATAAATCAATACAGAACGCTGAATGTAATAAGAAACCAAGTAATTGAATTATGTAAAAGTGTAAAATCAATTATAAGTATACTGAATAGGAAGCATGAAAATGAGACTGCAGGAATAGCAAGCAAGTATTGGCGGAGGAAAAAGTAATAGTGAGAGAGAGAGAGAGAGAGAGAGAGAGAGAGAGAGAGAGAGAGAGAGAGAGAGAGAGAGAGAGAGAGAGAGAGAGAGAGAGAGAGAGAGAGAGAGAGAGAGAGAGAGAGAAAAAAAAAAAAAACCACTATATACTTAATCGAGGAAGGAAAAGCCAGTAAAAAAAATAACTCGAACACTAGCAAAAAATAAACAAATAAATAAATAAAAATAAATGAATAAAAAGTGGACCAGAAGTGGATGAAAATGAACAAAAAAAACATAATGGCATTGTGAATCAGCAAAGTGCCAGGCGAGTCCTAAGGGAGCTGTGGGCGTGGCGTGGCCTCTCCTCCCCCTCCCCCTCTCACTCCTCCTCCCCCAACCCCCACACACTTGTTCAATACCCTTGTACTCCCCCATCATCCCCTCCTTCTCCCCCAACTAACACATCTGCACGCATCTCTCCCCTCCCTCCTTCCTTCTTTCCTTCCTTCCTTCCCACTTTCATTCCACATTGTTACGTGATTCGTCTTCTCTCTTCCACTCTTTACCAACACGTCATTCTACTCTTTCCTCCAATTTACTCACTTCATTACCTTCTCTTCCTCTTCCTCATTCGTTCACTTTCAGTTTCTTCCTTCCTTGTTTTCATTCATTCCTTTCACTGCACATCCCCTTCCATTATTTACGCTACCTATAATGATTTCCCTTCCCTTCCCTCCACTACATTCCATTCCATTCTTTCTACTTTTCCATTCCCATACTTTCCCTTCACTTCCTTCCCCTTTACACGTCCCAGTCACCTCGTGTCAACCACCCTTAAATTCATTTCTTTAAACACCACCTCTTTACATTCATACTGCCTCCCGCCGCGCCCGTCCATAGCCTCTTCCCTTCTCGGTGTTCTCTGATCTCAAGAGTCGCTTTCCACCGCTGACTAAGTCCACCTCACACACCATTAAATGCAAGGAACGTTTCGAGATCATACTTTACATGACCCGCCAATCCAAGGTCCCCTCTGAAAATCTACACTCCCTTCACCTGATCCACTTCTCTGTCTCTCTGTCTCTCTGTCTCTTTCTCTCTCTTTCTCTCTCTTTCTCTCTCTCTCTCTCTCTCTCTCTCTCTCTCTCTCTCTCTCTCTCTCTCTCTCTCTCTCTCTTGCAGTAGCAGTTCAGTTAACTTCTTTTTTTCTTCATCATAATAACGACTTTTTATATTTCTCCTTTGCTTTGTGACCTTAAGTGGGTTTATATTTTTTTGTTCTGACGTCACACCTGCGCTTATTTTTCTTCCTTCCCCCCCCACCCCATGTCTTCCTGTCGCGGATCTAGCACACCTCCTTCTCCTCCTCTTCCTCTTTTCTTCATGCCGCCCACCTTCGACTATGCTACTGACCACGCCCTTTGCCTTCCCTGCAGCTCGTCACTCCCATAACCGCCACAACCATCACGCTGATTCCCTCTCTTCCTCCTCCTCTCCTCGCCTCCCAGTGCACCTGACAGCCCCCTTTCTTCCCGCCCCGCCCTAGGCAAGTCGTCCTCCCGTTCCCGCTGCCGTGCAATGCGTCGTGGAAGGAGTGAGAGTGAATTTAGGGCTCTTCGTCTACCCTAGTCGCCTCCCTCCCCACCCTCGCACACCTTCACAGCCGCTGGCCGCATCCCAATAGGCCGCGGTGCCTCACTGACCTCGACGCAGTTCACTTCGCTCGTTTTACTTAACCTACTTTAATGATACAGCGTGTTTGTTTGTTTACCTGTTTGTTCACGATTCCCAGCAAGGTATGGGAGGAAGAAGTCATTGAATACACTGCAGCACGAACAGTGACGCATCAGTCTTATCCTTGAGGGTTACGTGCTGGAAATACTCAATCCGAACCACGACTTCACGGATTCAAAACAGGAATAGTTAAATTTACTCTCGATAACAGACGGGCGATTTGTTAAGGTTCGTCATTGCAATGCAGGGAGTGAAGGTGATGGCTAAGGCGAGACATGTTTCATTAGCCGCGTGCGTGTGTGTGTGTGTGTGTGTGTGTGTGTGTGTGTGTGTGTGTGTGTGTGTGTGTGTGTGTGTGTGTGTGTGTGTGTGTGTGTGTGCGTGTGTGCGTGCGTGCGTGCGTGCGTGCGTGTGTGTCCACCCTCGGCCTTCACGCCCTACCCATCTTGCCCACCTTGCCCAATTACTCCCCTAAAAGTTCAACGCGATGCAAGATGAGTAGAGAGAAGCGCCAGATCGTGAAAGGACGGGCTGGGCGGCGGCTCCAAACAAGCGGCTTTTTTTTTCGTACAAGAAGTGAATTACCTTTAAGGCGTGACCAGTGAACAACCCACAAGGTCGCAGGACGAGGTGGCGGCGGCCTTCCGTCCTTCCCTCCCTCCCTCAATGGTTATCTAAGGACTGCACGTCACTCTGAACGGTCTTTCCTTAAGGTATATTTCCACGCTTACAGTCTCTTCTATGTGGTAATTTTTAATAATTTCTTGACGGTCGTTCAATAGCTCGTCAACGCCACCACCACCACCACCACCGCCGCTGCTGAAGGTTAGTACACGAATGAGTACTTTACACCATGGTCACAAGGTTGTTCCAGACATGTTGAAATTGTACATCCGGGGTCGGGGACAACGGGTCGAGTCGAGTGGCATGAGAAGAAGGGAGTCGCGTTGTTCTGGTGGAGACACACACACATTCCCTTTATGAAGCTGGTGACGTATAAAAAGAGTATAAAGAAGCACAAAGGAAGAACAGACAGCAACAACCTTACTGGACTTAACGAGGCTGTAACTAACACTTTTTAACACCGCGGAACTATGTGTTTGGTCACGTGTGTGTGTCATCCCGACGTAAGAAAAACTTTGAAAATTTACATTACATACACAATCCAGATTCCCGTCTATCACTTGAGTCACTGTATAAAGTAAAGTTGACGGGGCAAGGTTGACGGGGCGGGGCGGGACGAGTTTATCACGTGACGGTCATACTGCTCAGTCCCTTTGTGAGGAAACTTAATTAAAGATGCACGACACACACACACACACACACACACACACACACACACACACACACACACACACACACACACACATTACCAGACAGCCATGCTAGTCTCTCCATCCATCAACACAAGTCTTCGCTAAATGGATACTTACATAGTCGGTTTTACGAGGTGGCTATATATTTTTTCCCCTTCACAGCGCCTTCCATAACCTACAATCCTTCCCTCTCCCTCCTCCTCCCTAACACCCGTGAACCTCAATGGTGTTCAGGGCTTAAAGGCAGAGAAGCGAAGTGGAAGAAGCATCACAGATGTTCACCTGCCACGCCCTTCCCTTCCCTTCCAACAACCACCTGCCGTGTCCCTTCCCTCCCCCCCTCACACCCTAAACGCGGCAGGGGTGAACATCTACTAAATGACCTCGACCAGCTTTAGAGAACAAGACTTGGACTGTGGTGGTGCATTTAGTAGCGTGGTGGTGGTGGTGGTGGTAGCGGTGAGAATTTTTAGGAATGTTGGTTGCACTGTGTTGGTGGTGGTGGTGTTGGTGATGATGTAAATTCAGGTTATTATGGACACACTTATAACATGTGTTGACAGCTGACAGGAGGGAGGGAGAAGAGAGGAGGAAAAAAAGTGGGGCACAGGTGGTGGTGGTAGTGGTGCTGAAACGCGGGAGGTAGAGAAGTTGGGAGTTGGTGGGGTGTAGTGGTGATAGTAGTGGTGATGACTGCAGCTGATAGTGGTGATGTTGGTAGTAATAGTGGTGTATTTAGAGGTGGAGAGGTGGTAGTAATGTGGGAAGTAGGGATGGTTGGCGATTTCATGCTTAATTAAAACCTAATTGAATATAACCGTTTAGAGTGGTGGTGATGGTGGTAGAATTAGTAACAAAACCTGCTTTAGCTACCACATTTTTATCTTTTTTTTTCAATCAAGTCTAGTTCGAGAAGGAAGTGTTTTGCCCCCCCCCCCCTCTCTCTCTCTCTCTCTCTCTCTCTCTCTCTCTCTCTCTCTCTCTCTCTCTCTCCTTTCCACATTCCATTCTCCGGTCATTCTCTTCCTCATCTTTTAACCCTCACACATCCGTTTCACCTTATTACTCACTTTTTTACTTTCCTTCCTTCTCTACCTTCCTCTACCTCTTCCCTCTTACTCATCCCCTTCCTCTTCCTCCTTCTCTTTTATGACATTTCTACATTACACACAAAAAGGAAGATAAATGGGGAACATACAAAAAAAATAATGAGTGAGAGAGAGTGAGAGAGAGAGAGAGAGAGAGAGAGAGAGAGAGAGAGAGAGAGAGAGAGAGAGAGAGAGAGAGAGAGAGAGAGAGAGAGCAAGATAGTAGTAGTAGAATCAAGAGTAATGACCAGGTAGAAAGGAGTAGACTTGACATGACCTGAGATACACGTCTTGACAAGGGGAATGGTCAGGTAAGGCTTGACTGACCATATATAGCCTCACAGCTACCAACCCAACCCAACCCAACCCAACTCACTCAACCCCGCCCCGCCCCGCCCAACCCCATCCCGTCCCATCCTATGATCCACTTTTCACTTTTTCCCTCCCTCCTTCCTCCTCTTCCACATATCATCTCCCTTCTTTCTTATCTCTCTCCCTTCATTTGTTATTTATTTTCCCCGTTTCTTCCTTCCTTCTTTCTCTTAACCACAACATTCATTCCTACTTTTATTCTCATTTCCTTCCTCTCCCCTCATTCCATTCCCCTCTTGCCGCCTCCTTTCTCTCCTGGCACAAGCGTTTCCTCTTAGAGCCATCATCTATTCCTTTGTTTATCATCCTCCTCCTCCTCCTCTTCCTCCCTTTTAACCATGTGCACCGTTCATTTCTTATTTAATCACCTTCCTTCACCTCCTCCTCCCGGCATTTCATAAAGAGGAGGAGAAGGAGGGGCGGAGAAATGAAGGCGGAGGCGTGAGGGAGAGCGAGGAAGAGGAAAAATGCGAGGCCAAAGAGAAGGGAACAGGAAAAGTATATGAAATATGATGTCGGAGGAGGAAACAAGTAGAATTGAAGAGGAGAAGGAGGAAGAGAAGGAGGAGGGAGAGAAGAAAGGGAGAATGGGAAGGATAAAGCGTAGAGAAATTAATGTTTGGGAGCAAGAAAGGCTATGAGAGAGAAAAGGATGGAAGGAGAAATAGATGAAAGAAGAACGATTGAAAGAGAAAGAGGAAATTGAGATGGATTGATGGAGGTAAAATTAATGGAAGGACACCGAAGACTGGAGGGAACGAACGAACACAGGTTTAGGAGAAGAAAGATTTGAAAGAAGGACAGGCTCGAGAGGAAAGAAGTGTGTGTGGAGGAAAGATTAGACGGAGGAGAGACTTGGGGAGGGAGGGTTCTGGAGGAGAGGAAAGAAGGTTTGAAGGGAGAAAAAGAAAAAAAAAAGCTGGAGAACGAAAAGGTTTTGGAGGAAGGAAAAACGTTATGAACAAATGTGTGAAAAGAAAAAGATATGAACAAGCAAGAAATTAACACAGAAAACAAACAGGTGAAGAACAGATAACACAACCAAAGAACTGAACAAGAGAACACAGGTGGGTTTGTTTTCCTGGGGGTGAGGGAGAAGCCACACTGCAACCTTACCAGGGAATGTTAAGAGGAGGAAGGCGCAGTGAGAAAGCGAGGAGTGTGTACAAAGGAAGAAAGAGAGAGGGGAGTGAGCGGAGAAGGTCGAGAGGCGGCAGGGAAGGAAGGAAGGAAGGAAGGAAAGAGGAGGAGGAGGAAGAGGACGAGGGGAAAGAGGGAAGGTCAACATACTGACACGCTCCATTTTTTTTTATATATATACTTTAATGTGGCGTGTATTTCTTGTAGTCAGTGTGAAATAATAACAGGTTTGGGCTAAATCACATAAGTGCGTAATACCTTTTAGGATCTTGCACACCGACACTTTAATCACTAACGAGGGAGTCATGTTAATAAATTCATAATATAATGTTTGAAACAACGTAAGTAATGCAACATGACCATCCATTTAAACTAGTAACTATATGTATCGCATTTATGAGGTCGATTGCATGGGCTCTGTCTGTAAAGTTTGTTCACTGCTAGACAGACAGAAGTTTATTATGTTTAACACACACAAACCTTAGCAACACAACGGTATAAAGAGAGAGTAATACATGTACGTACACTCCCTGGCCTTTCATGTGCTGGGGTAAAGTGCTGGTTTTTTTTTTTTACTTATTGAATTAATTAGGTTACCATGGGTGTGGTGCGGTGTGTGTGTGTGTGTGTGTGTGTGTGTGTGTGTGTGTGTGTGTGTGTGTGTGTGTGTGTGTGTGTGGTGGTGGTGGTGTGGTACTGGTAGCGACTTCTGACTCTTGCCCTGCCCTGCCTTGCCTTGTCAGTCAGTGCCTTCCACCGCTTGTGTCACGACCCCAATTCAAAGCTACAAACACTTCATTTCCTTTCTTCCATTCCTCCTTCCTTCACTTTTCACTACTCTTCCTCCTTCCCTTCCTCACATTTTTCCCTATCACCGTCACTTCACCTGCGTTACACAGCTACGCCCAACTTCCCGTCCTTCCTGTCCTGTCTGGTGTGTGTGTGTGTGTGTGTGTGTGTGTGTGTGTGTGTGTGTGTGTGTGTGTGTGTGTGTGTGTGTGTGTGTGTATGTGTGTGTGTGTGTGTGTGTGTGTGTGTGTGTGTATGTGTGTGTGTGTGTGTGTGTGTGTGTGTATGTGTGTGTGTATGTGTGTGTGTGTGTGTGTGTGTGTGTGTGTGTGTGTGTGTGTGTGTGTGTGTGTGTGTGTGTGTGTGTGTGTGTGTGTATGTATGTGTGTGTGCGCGCGTGCAATGCCAGTCACGTTGCATTACAAAGCTAAATTCATGCAACATAAACTGTAAAGTATTCGCAGATGATTCACGCCTTTGTCTTCGCATTATTTTTTTTCGGGGGAGGGGAAGGAAGGAAGACGGGGGAGGAAAAATGGTATAAAATAATATTGCTTTTCAGCAAAACATTAAAAGAAGGCAGAGAGAGGGCAGCACCTGTTCGTTCCCCCAGCAGGAGTCAGGTGATGTATTGTAACTCATAACAGGTGTCGTCCTCGCCTGGCCCCGTCCCGCCCCGCCCTCTACGCTAACAATGGTTCGGGTGACGCAACAGGCTCGGCTCGCCTCGGCATCGATCGTCGTAAGGGCGTCCCTATGGGAACGAAAAACGCACACCAACACATGGCTGACGCCGCCCACCGCCTTGGCCACGGAGACGCGACGCCGAGGAGCGATGACAATAATAATTCATTTATTTATCGATACAACACTGGCTATCTTGATGTTGAAGCGGGTGTATGTGTGATCCATCAAACAAGGCAACTAATAGCAAAGCCGCTGCCTGCTCGGTGTAATGGAGACATACTCGTGCCCTGTCGGATCATCATCATCATCGGTCACGCTATTTCCTGGGCATGATCCACAGGAGTATTTCTATTTAACTTAAGAAAACGTTTGGTGAGGACACGATATACTTTTAATAGAAACAAAAAAAACGTATAATGAAATGAAAATGTGAATATGCTCTGTTCGCCATGCACGGTAATGCACTTTATGCCTCACTGGATCACAAGTCCTCCAGTGTTCAGCCCCACTACCACCACCACCGCTTCAACACGTCCGGAAGCACTCACAATGAAACAAAAACCACCCACCTTGAAAGCCTTCTAAGCCTGAGACAGGTGGGACAGTTAATTATTATGTAGGAAAGGCCAGGGAACGAAGGAGGGAGGGAGGAAAGGGAGGGAAGGAGTAGAGTCAAGTTCTTGCGTCCCGTCCCGTCCCGTCCCGTCCCTCCCTCCCTTCCGTCCTTCAATGTTCCTTGCTCCCTCGTGACTGCAACCAATTCAAACCGTCCTCGTGTTAACTCATACATAAGTAACTCGTCCTACTTTCGAATCCTTCGCATTTGCACATCAAGAACACGCTGCTTCTTCCCTGGACTTTTCAACCCTAACGAAGCAAGGCGAGGAACCCACAGGAGCACACACAGCCTCCCCCAGAACCTGACAAGCCTAGACACAAGACTCAATTCCATTACAGCAGCAGCTTTCATCCCGTCCATACCAATCAGGGCACGTTACTCGCAGCCTCAGTCAGTCGCCACCTGATCAACAGCGCCCACACGTCCCTCGCCTGACTTCTTCATGGGGCGGGAAGAGGCAAGGCTTTCATGGGAGGGTGAGTACAAGGGGAAGGCATGAAAGGGAGAATACTGTGGTAAAGTTTCAGTAAATACGAGGGAAGACTGCCTGGTGGTTGGGAGGACAAAGAGAGGTGGAGGAGCAGTGACCATTGACAGCATGCACTCAGTTGTTGTTGTTGTTTTTTACAGCCTTACGTGCAGCACCCCATCCCATCCCCATCCTGCTCAGCCCCCTGCCAAGACCCGGACATACCACCGCCCAAGACCCGCCCGTCAACCCCTGCCTCCCAGCCTTCCTGCTCTGCGTGGAAAATTTAGAACTTCAAGGCAATCAAGAGTGAGTAAAAACGCGCTGAAGGGGAGAAGGACTGAGGGAGGTAACAGGTGGGTGAAGAGAGAGAGAGAGAGAGAGAGAGAGAGAGAGAGAGAGAGAGAGAGAGAGAGAGAGAGAGAGAGAGAAAGAGAGAAAGAGAGAAAGAGAGATAGAGAGATAGAGAGATAGAGAGATAGAGAGATAGAGAGATAGAGAGATAGAGAGAGATAGAGAGAGATAGAGATAGAGATAGAGATAGAGATAGAGATAGAGATAGAGATAGAGATAGAAAGAGAGAGAGAGAGAGAGAGAGAGAGAGAGAGAGAGAGAGAGAGAGAGAGAGAGAGAGAGAAAGGAGGTGAAGGGCGGGGGTGAACCTAGCTATCTATAATACTATGTTTGCGTGTAGTGAAATAACCTAAACGACAACCCGTGTGGTGGATGTGGTTCAGTTATTCTCGTTTCGTTTGAGTCTTGAAATCAGCAAAAAGATCGAGTTAGAACGAGTATTGATAGGCGTGGTGAAGTGTGTGTGTGTGTGTGTGTGTGTGTGTGTGTGTGTGTGTGTGTGTGTGTGTGTGTGTGTGTCTGTGTGTCTGTGTGTCTGTGTGTCTGTGTGTCTGTGTGTCTGTGTGTGTGTGTGTGTGTGTCTGTGTGTCTGTGTGTGTCTGTGTGTGTGTGTGTGTGTGTGTGTCTGTGTGTGTGTGTGTGTCTGTGTCTGTGTGTGTGTGTGTGTGTGTGTGTGTGTGTGTGTGTGTGTGTGTGTGTGTGTGTCTGTGTCTGTGTGTGTGTGTGTGTGTGTGTGTGTGTGTGTGTGTGTGTGTGTGTGTGTGTGTGTGTGTGTGTGTGTGTACCAGAATGAGGTGCTTCTCCCCTTACTCCCTCGCCAGTGATATCTAGTTTGGTGTGACCTCACTAAAGAAAAAAAAATGCATGCAGCAACAGCAACTACATCACCACAGGGTAGAAGGACTGAAACCCACCTCGTCACTACACCTGAAGGCTTACGAACACGTCACACCAATCACTCAGACTACACTAATAATTACCTCGATAGATTCCTGGAAGCCGAGCCGGATCTACTGGAATCAATAGTGACAACGAGTACGAGACACACACCTGCAGATCGTCAGTGTATCAGACGTGCTGCCCTGAAGATGAGTGGGGCACAGGTGGTTACGTTACGGTTATAATAGTGGAAGTAGCGAGACAGGAATGCAGTATCGAGAAAGTTAAGTTATTTGGGACTTTTTCGTGGAAGGTGGCATTTAAAGGTTCCAGGTTCCAGTCAGCAGCGTTCCTGGAAGAGCCATTACCTACACCTGACTCCCGGCAACGTGACTCACACACACACACATACTCACACACTCTCGCGCACACGCACACACACACACGCACACACACACACACGCACATACACACACACACACACACACACACACACACACACACACACACACACACACACACACACACACACACACACACATACTCACACACTCATTTAACACTCGGGTGCGTTGCGTGCGTGGTGCAAACTGACGCTTTTGCAACACCTTAAATTCCTCTGACATTTTGGTGTTACGCATGCAGACATTACTACGCTCTTTACGTGTTGCAGTTCTATACATTATTTTTTCTCACTCCAAATACGAATGAGCACAAACCACCCATCTTACTACTGCTACTACTCCAAGTGTTGCCGTGACAAAATTTACATCATTTACTCATTACAACATACAACTCGGTATATATTTTCCAAGTTAAGGAAAAGAAAAAAAATATATAGAGTGAAATGGTGGCTAAGTCTGACTTTCATCTTTTATGAATGCACTCGCAGGATAGTTATAAAAATGTGAGAAGAGAAGGAAAACACCGAGGCACTACACTTCAAGGTCAACCATTTCCTTGTTCACCATTATAAGGAATAAAGGAATAGCGATGTTGGTGAACACTTACAATGTGAAGACAAACATACATGCATTCATCAGCAGGTGGTACAACACGTCAGAGTAAAGCACATCACACCGGGGCGCAGGATAACAATGTGATAAGACAGGAAATAACAAAACAACAAACCCTAAAAGAAAGGAAATAATAAGAGCGATAAAGACAAAAAAACATCCACACATCTAATTTTGTCTTTCTCTCCTCTTTTTTTCTCTTAAAAATGGAGTGTGTTGTTATAATTATGTATCAACGAGGTTCTTCAATTGTATTTCATATCGGACTAATATTTACATATCTGACATCTCTATAGACTTCTACGTATGATTATATTCATCCAAGATTTTTTTCCATTTATCAATTAAATTCCATTTATTTTATTGTATTCTATTAATATATCTAACTATTCAATATTATTATTATTATTATTACTATTACCATTTTTGCCGCGAACTCTTAAGAGGAAAGGTCACTTGCATGACAATCCCACGACACGAAGAGGTATGTGAGTATGCGGCGGAGAGAGCAAGGAAGAGAGGGAGAGAGTATGGAAGGGAGAGAGGGACGTATCAAGGGATGCCGGACGGACGGACGGGAGTTAGGGGGGACTGGCCTAACTTCACCCTGAGAATCGAGTCGAATCAAGTCTTGCCACTCGCAGCGCTGTGGTCAATCAAGGTGAGTAAAAGAACTAAAACTGGACTCTGATATATCGACAACCTTGAATGGTGTGGGAAGGTCTGGCCTACACGCGCGGCGCCACCAGAACAATTGATTCGCAAACATAACAGACACACACACATACACTTTCCTATTACTAAGTTCGCGTGACCTAGGTGCTTTGGTGCCTTGCCTCGCCTTGCCTTGCTTCCCTCAT
>JAXIVD010001899.1:70375-72218 GCA_036785275.1 Cancer borealis | reverse complement strand
GTAGTAGTAGTAGTAGTAGTAGTAGTAGTAGTAGTAGTAGTAGTAATAGAAGTAGCAGTAGTAGTAGTAGTAGTAGTAGTAGTAGTAGTGTTAATTAAGTACTACCACACCTTTCCACACCTGCCTTTAATTAACCTGGATTAACCTGACCTCACTTGACCTGACTGACCTGTCACCTTTTTTTTTTTTTTTTTTTTTTTTTTTTTTGGTTGTTGTTGTTGTTGTTGTTGTTGTTGTTGTTGTTGTTGTTGTTGTTGTTGTTGTTGTTGTTAAATTTACGATGAATAAAACAGAACTCGAAATAACAATTCACTAAAATCATGTGACAAACAGAAGCAAAATTATTTCAGAACTAGATAGAAGGAAGGAGAAAAAAAATAATAATAAAATAATCAAAGAAAGTTAATTATGATTCAGATAAAAAAAATGTATAATAAAAAAAATTGATTGCGAATACAATTGAGTTATTGTAGAGATCTTATAGTATTTTGTGTTATCAGATTAGTGATGATAATATAAGGAAAGTATTTGTGTTTATGTGTGTGTGTGTGTGTGTGTGTGTGTGTGTACGTGTGTGTGTGTGTGTGTGTGTGTGTGTGTGTGTGTGTGTGTGTGTGTGTGTGTGTGTGTGTGTGTGTGTGTGTGTACGAGATGAGGAAAAAATTAGAATATTGATAAAGCAATGCCAATATAATAAGAAATAAATTAATTAAATTAAATAAACAATAAAGTTCGTCCCTGAAAAATTATTGAGGTTAAAAAAAATAATCAAAATAAAATTACGATAAAAAAGATAATTGATAAAAGTTGATAATGATAAACTTAATAGTAATGAGTAGTACAAAGTCAGAACAAACATTAGCAGACTTACTTCATTAATGGCCCGTTATGAGGTTAGCATTGATAACCTTGGTGTCATTAATTATACCCAACATCATTAGTAGTGTAATTAGGTCAAAAGAAAGTGTTAGTAAATAAGATGACTACTTCCTACCGACACACACACACAATATGTACCAATTAAATTATGTCAAAGGAGAATAGTAAAGATAAAAAAGAAAATAGTAAAGATAAAGAATAGTAGAGTAGTAGAATAGTAGAATAGTAGAATAGTAGAATAGTAAACATAAAGAAGAAAATAGTAAAAATAAAGAAAAAAGTAAAATAAAGAAGAAAACAGTAAAAAAAGAGGATTATTAGTAAAGTTTAAACAATAATATAAATAAAAACTAAGTTCATTCATACGCAAAAAATAAAAATAAAAATAATAAAATAAAAACAAAATAAAAATAAAATAAAAATAAAAGTTACAGAGGTGAGTGAGCGAAATTTATCACAACAAATAATTAACACAAACAAAAAGAAAACGTAAATAAATAAAAATAAATAAATAAAGTGTTAATAAACTTCATATATATATATAAGAAAAAAAACTCACAAAAAACCTACCTTACATTCTAACGTTGTAATCAAGTGAACATCAACAACAACAACAACAACAACAACAACAACAACAACAACAACAACAACAACAACAACAACAACAACAACAACAACAACAACAATGAGAAGAGTCTTTAAAACAACAAATACAAATACCAACAAAAACTAACTATAAGATCACTATAACTATATAAGGATAGCGTCTGAAACCTTCCTAACAATACCGTACACTTCAACAACTGCTCCTAACAATCTTAACTACCTTCCTTAACAGGCTCCTGGTAATTACACAAGGCCTTTCAAACTTACTATATATTCATTTGTTGATGTAAAGAAAAAAAGTTAAGAAGAAAATAATATATATACTTTTCAATGATAATAATAATAATTACAACAACAA
>JAXIVD010001899.1:45375-67875 GCA_036785275.1 Cancer borealis | reverse complement strand
AAGGAAGAGGAAGTGGAACAACCTAACCTAACCCAACCCATCAGTTGCAGAACACATATATGACAAAACATTAACTAAAACTACGCAACACACAACAAAAAAAAAGAGAAAACGCATTTATTTACTTAGACATGTTGAAAGAGTAAAAAAGAGAAGAAGGAAAAAAATATATAATAATAATAATCAGAGTGACACAGCGATATCAACTTTCTTAAATACGAGTTTATAAAAGGAGGAAGGAAGGAAGAACAAGAACAAGAACAAGAAGAAAGAATAAGAACAACACCAACAACCCCGTGATTTTGAAAGTGAGAGGAAAAAATAATAATCAGTAAAAGTATTTCCGCGACACACAAAAATAAAAATTAAAAAAAACACGACAAAATCACAATCTAACAACTCTCCCACGTGTTCAGGGGTCAAGGGAGAGGATACACCCTTCACCTCGCGTCCCTGCCAACACTAGGGGTCATGTTGTCCCTGCAGGAACTCCGGGATTCCCTAGAAGTGGCGGAACATCTAGCTAGGTTGTCCCTCACCTCAGGAAGTGATAGGGATGAGAAGGCGGTCCCTGATGACACAGCCAAGCCTTATGTACCGCCTAAACAACTACTTCTATATCTTGTCAGGTAAGTGTATGTATGTATGTGTATGTATGTTTGTGTGTGTATGTATGTGTGTGTGTTTGTTTCTCCTTCTTTATCATGCCCCTCCCTTCGTCCCAGCTTCGTTTCTCCGGCTCTGACTTCCTCTTCCTGTTGGTTAGTCTTCCTCGTGTCAGAAGTCAAGGTAACGTTCTAAGCCACATCCCATCTTCCGGACACGTGCTCCATACACACACACACACACACACACACACACACACACACACCTTTACAATTACCTGTACTCTACCTTTGTTATACTACCCTTCATCATCCCCCCTCACCTCCCTCCCTCCCTCCCTCGTACTTCACTCTTCCTTCCTCCTTCCTCCTTCCCTCCCTCCCTCCCTCCCTCCCTCCAGCCTCTCTCTTCCTTCCTTCCTCCATCCCTCCTCCTCCCCCCCAACCTTCATTTTACAGTCCCATATATGTCTGTTTGTTGATGCTCAGTTTTGTTTTGTTTTCTTCTCTCTTCTCGTAAGATGTATATTTTTATGACTAATAGAGTATATACTTTTTTTTTTCTTTATCCTTTTAGAGTTAACCTGAATTCCTTTTTATATATATATATATATAGTATTTGTTTATTATTTTCCTTGTGTTCTTTCTGTATTTGTATTATTGTATTACTCTCGTTTTCTTTTTTTTTCTCTCTCTCTCTACCATAACATTTTAATACATTCACATGACTATCTATTCTATTTTTTTCTATAATATAAATCACCTTCAAATTACAACGTTAAAGAATTGTAATACGTGTGTGTGTGTGTGTGTGTGTGTGTGTGTGTGTGTGTGTGTGTGTGTGTGTGTGTGTGTGTGTGTGTGTGTGTGTGTGCGCGCTGGAGCATGACAGGAGGTAGGTTTAGTGCAAATATTTGTGCTTTTTGTGTGGGGGGGGTGTTGGGGGGCTAGGGGGGGGGTTAGGTGTGCGAGGTTGAAGGGGGTTAGGGGAGGGAGAAGGTAGGGGGGATGAAGCAAAGATCAAGGTTGTTATATATAATGTATGATGAACACACACACACACACACACACACACACACACACACACACACACACACACACACACACACACACACATACACACACGAGAGAATTCATCTAACAAAGTAGGAGATGAAGAAGTGAAAGAATATATACACATAATGAGAAAAATAAAAATAAATAATTGAATAGACCACCTCCTCCTCCTCCTCCTCCTCCTCCTCCTCCTCCTCCTCCTTGATATTTTGATTAATACGGAATTAGTACATACAATACATCCTGTGTCCTTGCTGGAGAGAGAGAGAGAGAGAGAGAGAGAGAGAGAGAGAGAGAGAGAGAGAGAGAGAGAGAGAGAGAGAGAGAGAGAGAGAGAGAGAGAGAGAGAATAAAGAGAGGAAATAATTGTGGGAGGCTGAAGGATGTAAGCTTAACCCATTCTACCAGTGAAGGAGAGAGAGAGAGATAAATAGAGAGAGAGAAAAAAAGAGAGAGGGGGATGGGTGGGGGGGCGATGGAGAGGGAAACTTCCTTCTTCCTTATGCAAGGTCGAATCACTTCCTGAATCACCTCACCTTCCTCTTCTTCCTCCCTTATTTTCTTCCTCCCCCCCACACACACACCCTCCCTCCTTCCCTCCCTCCTTCCCTCCTTCCTTCACTCCCTTCCCTCCTCCCTCCTTCCTTCTTTTCTTTCCTCCTTCATTCCTTCCCTCCCTCCTTCCTTCCTTCCTTCCTTCCTTCCTTCCTTCCTTCCTTCCTCCTTCCTCCTCACTAATCCTTGAATGTTCAAAATACATAAAAAAGTGTAATTTACCTTCAATGAGAGAGAGAGAGAGAGAGAGAGAGAGAGAGAGAGAGAGAGAGAGAGAGAGAGAGAGAGAGAGAGAGAGAGAGAGAGAGAGAGAGAGAGAAAGTGGCAGCTCGTGGAACTGTCGTCTTCTTCCTTCCTGTGTATTTGTGACGTTATGACCTTGAAAGAACTAGAGTGAGTGGCTTTCAGACGCAACACAACGTAACGCAACACAACACAACGCAACACAATACAACGCAACACAACACAACGCAATACAATATAACAATGCAATGCAATACAACACAATACAATACAATACAACGCAACGCAACTCAACGCAATACCACAAGCTAGAGGAGGAAGGCAGGTTGAGAGACAGAGGGAGGCAGGTAGAGAAGCAGGCACAGGCTAGAGGGAGGGAGGTAGAAAGGTAGAGATGGAAGTAGAGAGGCAGGTACAGGCTAGAAGGAGAGGTAGAGAAAGGGAGGGACCGAGGTAGGGTGGTAAAGAGAGAGGGAGGGAGGTAGAGAGAGGGAGGAAGGCAGTTTGATGTGATACGTGAGAGTTGTGTTGTCGCTCTCTCTTCATCTTAATTTATTCAATATCTGTTCTTATTTTGCTATTTATATTTGTTTATGTTTGTGATTGTTAATGTTTGTGGTTGTTTTTTTAATGGTTTTGTGTTCGTTCTTTTTATTTTATTTATTTATTTTTTTTTTAGTTATGATTTTTAAGTATCTTATTTATTTATTTTTTTTTTTTTGGTTTATTTTTGTTCATTAATCAATGCATTTGTCCGTCTGTACATCTATTTATTTATTTATCTATTTATTTATCTAACTCGTTTTCGTTTCTTCATTTCATCCTTCTATATAGTCTTTCGTCTATCTTATCCATCTATCTTATCCATCTATCTTATCTTATCTTATATATCTTATCTATCGAAGCAAGAAGGAATATATACATACATTCTATACAAGTTCATGGTATATCATAAATTATCTCTAAGTATTCCACGTGGTAATAATGAGGAAATAAACTTTATAAACTCCTCCTCCTCCTCCTCCTCCTTCTCTACTTCACTTTTTTTTACACTTTATCTCCTCCAGTATATTATAAATAACTTAACACAATGCCTTTCCTATTAAATGTCATCACACGGCGTTATCAAAGTCACGTGCAATGGAGGAAAATGTTGATACGATAATGAGTGTGTGGAAAGGATGTCTGGACGGGAGCTGTGATGATGGAAAGGATGTGAGTCAAACATCCTTATTCTTCTTCTTCTTCTTCTTCAACTCTCTCAGGATGTTAAATGATTGCAAAACGTGTTCATGATGCTGCATGTATGTTATTTATTTATTTATTTATTCATTTATTTATTTATTTTATACATGAAAAGGGTACTGGCTAAGGGATAACAAAAATACGTTAAAAAAAAAAAAAAAAAAATCTGATGTGAATTCCCACCGGTGATTTAGCACACTACGCTTTGGTTTATGGCTGAAATATGACTAAACAATGATGATTTTGGATAATATAACGTGACATGATAATATTATAATAATAATAATAATAATAGTAATAATAGTAATAATAATAATAATAATAATAATAATAAATACATAGATACGCAAATGAAAATAGATTAAATACCAAATAACAAGAATCACGTTTAGAATTAAGACATAGCATTGCTGAAACGACGACCCCCCTCTCTCTCTCTCTCTCTCTCTCTCTCTCTCTCTCTCTCTCTCTCTCTCTCTCTCTCTCTCGATGAAGCCCAATGTGACCCCTGCAAACCCCCCTTCCCCTCTTCCCCCTCTCTTCTCTCCCCCTTCTCTCCTCTTCCACCCCATTTCCCCTCTCCTTCTCCCCTCTCCTTCCCTCTCTCTCTCTCTCTCTCTCTCTCTCTCTCTCTCTCTCTCTCTCTCTCTCTCTCTCTCTCTCTCTCTCTCTCTCTCTTTCTCACTACGTTGTGTAAGAAGTACTACGTAGAAATATATATATATTTTTTTCTCTCTCTCTCTCTCTCTCTCTCTCTCTCTCTCTCTCTCTCTCTCTCTCTCTCTCTCTCTCTCTCTCTCTCTCTCTCTCTCTCTATCTATCTATCTATCTATCTCTCTTCCCGTTCTCCTCCCTCCACTTCCCCCATCCTCCACCTCCTCCCGGCTCCCTCTCCACCCATTGATTCCGTGGTCTTGGTAACGAGTGTTGTGGGAAGGAAGTGGTTGCAAGTGGTAGGAAGGGTTAGGTCAAAGCCTACCACACTTACAATCACACATCCATAAGGAATTGCTTAACCCTATAGTCTTAATCATCATATCTTGAACACTGTCTATATATTTATCCATCATCCTTCTTATGTTCTTATGTTACGTCACTGGTGTAGTTGTATAATTCTTAATACATCGATTTTATTTTAGCTATAGTGATGTTCCTTGTGTTGTATATACATTAAATATCTAGTATAGTTTTATAATTCAGTAATAATATCCACACACACACACGCACACTCATAGACAAACATAAAAAATATCACTATGAATAAACAGGAAAGAAATTAATAGGATTACCGCTAAAATAATCCGTTTTCTCTGCTAACTCTCCCCTTACCTCCCCTCTCTCCCTCTCTCTCTCTCTCTCTCCTATGAAATAATAATAGTCTGTACAGAAAGAAGCACAGTTACACCAAGGACACACACACATACACACACACACATATACCCTTGACGTGAACTGAGAGAACGGAACACACACAGAGGTTAAAACACACACAGACACATACACACATATAGAATATCCTCGTTTACCTTCAATTTAATAGTGAGCTGCTAATCCACACACACACACAAACAAATACACACATACTATACGCCACAGAACACAGCTTAATCATAAATATACCGTGTTCTAAGCGTGTTTTTATAGTGATGTACATACGTGTGGTTGTGTAAAGGACTTTGTGAATGTCCCTGCCAGTTGTGTAGAGTGTTGAGGCGAGAGAACAGTGTGGTTTAGGGATATTGTAGCAAATGTTTCTGTCTACTGTCTCCTGTCCCTCGTCCCTCGTCCCTCCTAGACGCAGAAATGACAGCTATACATCATATTAAAGGGTAGGTTATGTATTCAGTGTTGTATAAAGTCCATATCACCTTATATGTATGTGTGTGTATGTGGCGTTTTAGGAAAAAATCTGAGTTATGGCGTTAATAGTATCGTTTGGGTATGGTTAAAAGGATGTGTTGAAGTGTGTTTCCTTGCTAAGTGTGTGTGTTAGTGGTTAAAGTAAGGCATAAGGTCGGTGAAGCAGTGTTAGGTAAGGTTGTTAATTACAGGTAAACAATGCTGCACTCCATCTAGTGACAGTTAAACACACTATTCTAGCGTTTAAAGGATGACTGAAGGATTTATAATGTGTGGAGTTAAGGGTTGATATGATTAGTTAAGGACATGGTGTGTGTGTGTGTGTGTGTGTGTGTGTGTGTGTGTGTGTGTGTGTGTGTGTGTGTGTGTGTGTGTGTGTGTGAAACTCGAGGTTAAAATGAGGTAATCAATTGTGTTTGGCACTTCCTGTTATGTTGTTCAATGATCTATTCGTTTATTTGCATGCGAAGGCCAGTTTGAGAGAGAGAGAGAGAGAGAGAGAGAGAGAGAGAGAGAGAGAGAGAGAGAGAGAGAGAGAGAGAGAGAGAGAGAGTATTCTAATTTAATCTCAACAAACAATTTTTAAACTATTACTTAACTGTTGTACACGAGATCAAAGCTTCTATCCTTTCTCCTTAGGTTAGTTTGCTTAAATAATACAATTAATTTCACAGCCACTTAATTACGACCATAAAATGAATGATAAAAAGTGGAGGAAGCAACTAAGTATATATACGTTGCTAAGTACCTTATACGTATAGATAATTGAGGTTTTATTTACATACCTTTCGTGGTAGGATAGTTTTGAGTTCAAGGAGGTTTATAATGTGGTTATGGGGTTGTCCTTTTTTTAAATGTTGTCCACTGTTGGTCCTAGGAATAAAAATAGTGATATTAGTAAAAGTAATTGCTCTTTAAGTAGTAGTAGTAGTGGTGGTTAACGGTCAATTCGCCCACACGTTCCATTGGGGCTTTTATCGAATGGTAAATAAACAACCCGAAAAGAAAGGGGATAATATGGAGATAACATAAGCGTCTTCTCTCGAGGTTAATACTTACGTGTCAGATAGAATTAAGGTTACGGAATATCATGCAATATATATCAATTTCCAGAAACTTTTTAAAGCAAAACAAAACAAAAAAAATAAGTTCTCAAAATTAGTAGACTAACCTTATCTCCATATTATCCAAGAAAGGTTATATATAAGTATAGTAAATGCATGTGCTGAATACAGATATGGAAACAAAACTTTAAAAACCTACTTAACTCAGATATCAAGTGGCGGCGTTCACGAATCTTTATATCAAGTTCAAATTTAAGGTATTTTGGCTCTGAGTCTTAACTTCTATCTCTACCTGTTCTCTATTCTTCCCAAGTGTTAATGATTTCACATGTGTCCAGTAATCAGCAAGATAAATATGATATACACGTACAATTACAAGGAACTCAACACACCTCTGAACAGTCTGCCATCTTGCCACGAAGTCACGAACTGATTCAATCTTACAGCCATCACCATTCACCATTTACAAAACATAGGTAATTGAACCACTAAATACCAATTGAAAGGTGCAGTTAACAAGTGAAAGGTAAATGAACCACCAGTAATCTTGGGCTAAATTATTACTCCATATGGGCGAAATGACCCGATACCGTAGTAGTAGTAGTAGCAATAATTACTACTATTACTACTACTACTACTAAAACCAACATCATAATAATAATTAATGACAATTCTTATCTCTCTTCCATTCCCTCCTTATATTTACCTACTCATTTACTCTTTCATCTTTCCTCCATTCCTTCATTTACCCATTTTAACTCATATCCTTGTCTCTGTACCTACAGAATGGGGAGTTTCACGTACGCTTACCCATTTAATCACTCATTCTAACCCATATTTTTACCTCCATACTTACAGAATGGGGAGTTTCACATCCAAACCACAGGTAGAAAAAGTCGAATGTGCTGAGGACCAAGTGGGTGTGCCTGAAGGAGTAGTGGCGGGGAGGGCATTACTGCAGTGGGTGAGGGAGTCAATAGCACACCTTCCCCCACTGCTCCCGAGGCTCTACCGTACTCCCCCACCACCCATCTCACCCTCACCTCCTACAGCAGCACCCTTACCTACCACCCCTACACGTGCGCCCATCCCCGCCCCCTCCTCCTCCTCCTCATTCAGGGTGATGCAATGGAATATTTTAGCCCAAGGTACGTGGAAGGAGTTCAAGATTATAATTAAATGTGGTTTTTAGTATAAATATTAGCATTAGTTTTATTAGTTATGTATGTGTTGGTATTATTTATTTTCAGCCTATAAGTAGTAGTACAAGTACAGTGGTGCCTCTTGATTCGAACTTAATTCGTTCTTTTCGTCTGTTCGAATTAGGAAGCATTTTTTACCATTGAAATTAATGTAAAAAACAATTCATCCGTTCCAGTTTATTTTAAATAAAAAATACTAACTGTGAGGCCAGATCAGAAACACGAACTCCTCTCTCATGTTTTTCTATTATTTCATTCTTCATTTCTATACTATAGCGCGTCAGCTTCCTTTCACCATTTGCACTGTCACTTTTCACTTTCTTGGGAGCCATAATGAGGGCTAATTTCAAGAAAATATGCAAAAATATCAAGCACAACAAAGAGAGAGGTGTTCACAGCGGAGAAGTGCAAGCGAGACTGGCCGATTGGCGGGAAGGCGGCGTCGGCCGCCGAGTGTGTTTTTGTTCGGATTGCAAGACCGCGTTCGGATTGGAGGATATAATTTGTTCGCCAAATGGGTTTGGATTGGGAAGTGTTCGAGTCAAAGGGTGTTCGAATGAAGAGGTACTACTGTATTAGTAGTAAAGTGTGTATTATTTATTCCCAGCCTATAAGTAGTAGTAGTAGTAGTAATAAAATGTGTCTATTACTTATTCCTAGCCTATAAGTATTAGTAGTAAAGTGTGTCTTCCTTCTTCCCAGCCTTAGGTACACATGCAGATAACTTTGCCCAGTGCCCGAGGGAAGCGTTGCAGTGGGACACACGCAAGTTTAGAATCCTTGAAGAGGTTCTCACACACCTGCCTCACGTCCTCTGCCTTCAGGTAAGTTAAGTTAGGTTAGGTTAGGTTACGTGCTCTGCCTTCAGGTAAGCTAAGTCCCCTACACTGATTACTAATTGTTTGGTTTGGAAATTTATGTTGTCATGTAAATACAGCTATAGATAAATACACACATAGGTAATCTCCCTTCTATGTTCCTACAGGAGGTGGATCACTTTGGGTACCTGGAGAAGGTGTTATCTAAGCAGGGTTACAAAGGTGTGTTCATGCCCAAGCCAGACTCACCCTGCCTCTACCTGCCTAACAATAATGGTCCGGACGGGTGTGCAATCTTCTGGGACGACACAAAGTTTGAACTCATTAAGAAGGAGTCGCGTGTGGTGGAGGTGTGGCATGTGCAGAGCAACCAGGTGTGTTAATGTGTGTTCATGTGTGTGTCATTGTTTTGTAAGCCTTCAGTAATGCATAGATTCAATATCAGTACCTATATTTGTACAGTTTTTCCTTCAGTTGCTGTACATTCTTTGCCATTATCACCCCTTCCTTCTTCCCATTCTTTCCTTGTGTGTTGGTGTAGAGTGCCACACATCGCACTAACCTAACTTAGCCTCACCCTAACCTAACCTTCCATTCCCTTGTTCAGGTTGCCATCCTGCTAGTGCTTGAGGAGCGGTCCAGCGGGCAGCGTCTGGTGGTGCTCACGACTCACCTCAAGGCCAGGCAGGGCGCCCTCCTCGCCTCCCTCCGCAACGAGCAGGGCAAGGATCTGCTCTCCTTCCTTGAGGCCCACCGCGGCACTGAGCCCATGGTAGTGTGCGGTGACTTCAACGCTGAGCCCACTGAGCCAGTGTATGCCACTATGACCGACGCGTCCACACGGCTCGAGTCCTCGTACGCCTTCCTCCACGGCGGGTCGGAGCCAGACTACTCCACGTGGAAGGTGCGCGGAGACGTGGATTGCTGCCACAACATTGACTACATCTTCTACACACCGGACTCCCTCAAGGTAAACGGTGGTGTTGACGTGCCCACCGAGGAGGACCTTGGCCCTGGCCGCGCCCCCTGCCTGGCCTATCCCTCAGACCACTTCTCCCTCATCTGTGACCTTTCATTCTCCGAGGCACACGTCCCACAGCGGACCAAACCAGAAAGCAGTCGATAACCTCATGTCCGCAGCTCGACACAGACCCACACCCACACCAATGCACCTTAGCCTCGCACACTGCCAGTACACCTGCGCCCTCACCTGTAGCAGCCTCGTTAAGGCAGAATCCAGGAGCCAGGACCACAAGCACAGCTGCCATGCACTAGGACCTTCCCATCCCCCGCGGCCTGGAGGACCAACCTGCAGAACATAGCATGGAAGCAGATCGAAACAGAGTCCAGAACATTCACGCCCAAGGACGGGATCAGTGGAGTGTTGGCACCCTCACCAACGTGTGTGTGTGTGTTGAAGGGTGAAGCGCTGGACTGTGTGGTGATGTGGTGATGTGGTGATGCCTTCCTGGTGACTTGGAAGTACAACAACAAGTGTGAATACAAGCCCTTTAACACTTACTTTACTTTATGTTAGGTCATGTCAGGTCAAGGCTGCCAGTCAGTACTTGTTATTACATTCTCAGTTAGGTTTAGTTTATGACGGAGACTCACACACACACATACTCACGCACTCCTTAACTTGTATCAAACACCTATCTATCTATGTATCTATTTACTAGGCCAGCATCACCTTGAGGGGGTAGGCGAGCCACACACACACACACACACACACACACACACACACACACACACACACACACACACACACACACACACACACACACCAATGCAGTAGAAGCTGGTTTAGCCTTCCACCTTAACACGTACACACTCCCTCGGGTCAACTGGTCACATTAAATAAGTGTGACCTCAAAGGGTGTCAAGGCTACGTATGACCCAATATTTAAGGTTCAGGGACAATTGACTCTCCCTTCCCCCTCTGCGCCTTGTCTTTGTAGAATGCATAGAGGAGGGGCTGCATAGTGCCCTCGCTGGGTATAGAGTGTTAGTATTGTTGTGACTCCTTACATTATTTCAAAGAGAGAGAGAGAGAGAGAGAGAGAGAGAGAGAGAGAGAGAGAGAGAGAGAGAGAGAGAGAGAGAGAGAGAGAGAGAGAGAGAGAGAGAGAGAGAGAGAGAGAGAGAGAGAGAGAGAGAGAGAATTTTAATGTGTGAATGATTTTATTTATTACATTCTGACACGAGACAAATTCAACACACGTTATGCAATAATAGAAGAGATTGTGATTATTGAAGAGAGTGAAACACACACACACACACACACACACACACACACACACACACACACACACACACACACACTCTCTCTCTCCTAGATATGTGCAGCTAAATAAAATACAATACACACATAAATACACATAACCATACAGGTATATACACACCGATGTATTACCTTTGAAAGTATAATTGAATGTTCCTCAGGCGTGGCATTGTTTTATGTTAATTAATACTTAAATATCTTAGTTCTCTTTTTTTATTCTATGTATTATTTACTTACTTTTCAGGGACTATTTAGGTCATTCAAGTTTGATCAATTACTCATTATGTATGTGTGTAATTGTGTTATTGTATCACGTACCCTTACACACACCCTACGTTCACCCTAACACACCCTTACACACACTCAACATCCTTAACTCTACCCTAACACACCACCCTTACACACCCTTCCACCACTACAATACGTCTACCTAAAGTGTTCAGACAAGGAGCAAAACTTTGAGTGAATCTTATAATGAAAATACATTTGGTAATGTTATGTATTCTCTGTACTCTTCATTGTCACGTTACTTGAATGAGATTACAAACAAACAAACAAACAATTACAAACTCACTATTTCATTCACATATATATTATTTTTGTTCTAATTTTATGAAGTGTATATTTTGTATGGGAAAATATTTGTGATATATGACTTGTTCAACGATAAGAATGGATTTATTACAATGTAAGTAAAGTGATCAACACACCGCAGTAGGTTTCAATTCTACTTCCCAAGCATTAAGGTGTCTACATAATCCCCTCAAACTAGGCATCAATACACCATATAGTTGTGTTTGGGTTAATGATAGTGTGCTGTAACCTCTCACCAAGCAGCTGCCCAGGTGACCCAGGATTGACCTCACAACTTTTAGGTCACGAACCGAACACTGCACCACAGAGCCACCCCACCCCCACCCTCTGCTTCCCAAGGACATAAATAACATGAATATAGTGAACCAAGGAACACTGAGCTACAGGGCAATACAAATAAACAAACACTGAGCTACAGGGTAATACAAATAAACAAACAATGAGCTACAGGGCAATACAAGTAAAGAAACACTGAGCTACAGGGCAATACAAGTAAAGAAACACTGAGCTACAGGGCAATACACTGACAAATTTCAAACATTAAACATTAAACATTAAAACTAAAATTAAAAAAAGAAAGAAAGATGATTTTATGAAATGATTAAAACACACTTGACTGATAACTGTACTTACTTGGGTTTATCGTAGTGTGTAGCTAAGTCTTGTTGATTGGTTCCTGTCCTGTAGCTCTTTTTTGTTTTTATTCAACAGTCCTGCAATTCTCTCCTTCACCTCCTGTGGGAATGAACAAAAAGATGTTACACTCTTCATACATCAAAGTGAATAATTGTCTTGCTTACAACAGGGTCGGAGTAGTGGATATTCTGCCTCCACACCTGCATCCACTTCTTCCACACTTGACTCCGGTCTGGTTTCCGTCAATACTCAGGTCTGGTCTCCGTCAATACTCAGGTCTGGTTTCCGTCAATACTCAGGTCTGGTCTCCGTCAATACTCAGGTCTGGTCTCTGTCAATACTCAGGTCTGGTCTCCGTCAATACTCAGGTCTGGTCTCCGTCAATACTCAGGTCTGGTCTCCGTCAATACTCAGGTCTGGTCTCCGTCAATACTCCGGTCTGGTCTCCGTCAATACTCCGGTCTGGTCTCCGTCAATACTCAGGTCTGGTCTCCGTCAATACTCAGGTCTGGTCTCCGTCAATACTCAGGTCTGGTCTCTGTCAATACTCAGGTCTGGTCTCCGTCAATACTCAGGTCTGGTCTCCGTCAATACTCAGGTCTGGTCTCCGTCAATACTCCGGTCTGGTCTCCGTCAATACTCAGGTCTGGTCTCCGTCAATACTCAGGTCTGGTCTCCGTCAATACTCGGGTCTGGTCTCCGTCAATACTTAGGTCTGGTCTCCGTCAATACTCAGGTCTGGTTTCCGTCAATACTCAGGTCTGGTCTCCGTCAATACTCAGGTCTGGTCTCCGTCAATACTCAGGTCTGGTCTCCGTCAATACTCAGGTCTGGTCTCCGTCAATACTCAGGTCTGGTCTCCGTCAATACTCAGGTCTGGTCTCCGTCAATACTCAGGTCTGGTCTCTGTCAATACTCAGGTCTGGTCTCCGTCAATACTCAGGTCTGGTCTCTGTCAATACTCAGGTCTGGTCTCCGTCAATACTCAGGTCTGGTCTCCGTCAATACTCAGGTCTGGTTTCCGTCAATACTCAGGTCTGGTCTCCGTCAATACTCAGGTCTGGTCTCCGTCAATACTCAGGTCTGGTCTCCGTCAATACTCCGGTCTGGTCTCCGTCAATACTCAGGTCTGGTCTCCGTCAATACTCAGGTCTGGTCTCCGTCAATACTCAGGTCTGGTCTCCGTCAATACTCAGGTCTGGTCTCCGTCAATACTCAGGTCTGGTCTCCGTCAATACTCAGGTCTGGTCTCCGTCAATACTCCGGTCTGGTCTCCGTCAATACTCAGGTCTGGTCTCCGTCAATACTCAGGTCTGGTCTCCGTCAATACTCGGGTCTGGTCTCCGTCAATACTTAGGTCTGGTCTCCGTCAATACTCAGGTCTGGTCTCCGTCAATACTCAGGTCTGGTCTCCGTCAATACTCAGGTCTGGTTTCCGTCAATACTCAGGTCTGGTCTCCGTCAATACTCAGGTCTGGTCTCCGTCAATACTCAGGTCTGGTCTCCGTCAATACTCAGGTCTGGTCTCCGTCAATACTCAGGTCTGGTTTGGTGATGAAACTTGATTTGCATTCCTTCCTTACTTCTGTTACTTTAAAAATCAAGGTTTATAAATGCATACATTGTTTTAAGGTTTTTTTATGATATAATTTTTTCAGTGTACATGAATCAATTGTTGACTTACGAATAATGTTGAATAACTGAAAAAAATAAAAACAGGATGGCCACACACACACACACACAACTGAATCTACATTAACCTCCTTTTAACATATATTTTCTCAGTGTACATGAATAAATTGTTGACTTATGAATAATGTTGAATAACTGAAAGAAATAAAAACAGGATGGTCACACACACACACACACACACACACACACACACACAACTGAATCTACATTAACCTCCTTTTAACATATATTTTCAATAATGTTTTCTGAAAATATTTACATAAATATTTTTTTTTAAATATTGGTTAAACGCAATGAATGTTCATATAGGTATTGTATTGCTTTTTAGAATATTGTATCAATGGAGATTTTAAACATGATACAATTAACATAGAATTAACCTGATTAATAATATTAGTAGTACGTACTAATAATAATAATAATAATGATAGTAATAATAATCAATCTATAATTATAATAATAATAATATATACTTCATCTTTGCATTCAATTCAGGTTTCAGAAAATTGGTTGAAAAGAAATCTATAAAGCTACACAATAAACATTAAATGAAGTAAATTGCTTAAACTATATGAAACATTTACATTATTTCTTGTATATTGTAACATTTAGTAAGTTTCATTAAACTTGATTCATTAGCAGGAGTACTACAGGTGATCAAAATTCATTCTGGTATTTCACTTAAAAAAATAATAATTATAAAAATAAAAAAAACATCTAAAAAAATTAACAAATATTGTAGCAGTCTCCCCTCAATGTGAACAATGAAACAAAAAGAAAATTATAATAATAATAATAATAATAATAATAATAATAATAATAACGACAAAAAGCAAATACAAGTGACAATAAACAGACTTATAGCATCACACAATTACATCTTGACCACACACAAATATACTACATCACAATACATTCAGAAGACGCACCATAAATAAAATAAAAAAAAGCTTGACCTGTAGTACATGCTTGACCTGACCTGACCTAATAAAAACAGGAGTCTCTGGAAATATTAACAACAAGGTCTAGTGGAGTTTCATAAGTAACTATCGGTAATCTCTTAACATCAAGTTTGTTTCAGATTTTGACTCCAACTTATCCTCTCCATCAATACTCATCCGCCTCCCTCTTGAGTCTTTCAATGTCATCCATCAACATCCAGTAGTCTGTGATGGCCTGTGCGTTCCGCTGTGCAATCCGTCTGTGTCGCCTCTTACACCACTCTACAAAGAGTATCAACAATGCACAGCAGAACGAGGAAACTAATGTGAATATTAGGATTAATTGATATGTGGTGGTGGTGGTGGTGGGGGTGGTGGTGGGGGTAGTGGTGGTGGTGGTGTGGGTGGGGGTGGGGGTCGGGGTGGGGGTGGTGGTGGTGGTGGTGGTGGTGGTGTTGGTGGTGTTGGTGTTGGTGGTGTTGGTGTTGGTGGTGTTGGTGTTGGTGGTGTTGGTGGTGTTGGGGTAGTGGTGGAAGTAGTTGTTGGTGTGATTTGGTGTGGTAGTGGTGGTAGGAATTGGTGTAGTGGTAGTAGTAGTGGCAGGAATGGGTGTAGTAGTAGTAGTAGTAGTGGCAGGAATGGGTGCAGTAGCAGTAGTAGTAGTGGCAGAAATGGGTGCAGTAGTAGTAGTAGTGGTGGTAGGAATGGGTGTAGTAGTAGTAGTGGTAGTGGTGGTAGGAATGGGTGCAGTAGTAGTAGTAGTGGTGGCAGGAATGGGTGCAGTAGTAGTAGTAGTGGTGACAGGAATGGGTGCAGTAGTAGTAGTAGTGGTGGCAGGAATGGGTGCAGTAGTAGTAGTAGTGGTGGCAGGAATGGGTGCAGTAGTAGTAGTAGTGGTGGTAGGAATGGGTGCAGTAGTAGTAGTAGTGGTGGCAGGAATGGGTGCAGTAGTAGTAGTAGTGGTGGCAGGAATGGGTGCAGTAGTAGTAGTAGTGGTGGCAGGAATGGGTGCAGTAGTAGTAGTAGTGGTGGCAGGAATGGGTGCAGTAGTAGTAGTAGTGGTAGGCGATGGTGATTGTGGTGGTGTTGTCTCTACGCCAGCCTGGTTAGGTATTGATGGTGGGTTTGAGGTAGTAACTCCATCTTCCTTTGGTTGGAGGGCGATGACGGCACCTGAAGGGACAGTAAAGTATTATTATATTGATGTGTGTGTGTGTGTGTGTGTGTGTTTGGAGCCAAGTTGGTGATGCAGGAATGAATAAAAAGTAATGAATATATACGTAATGAGATCAAATAAGGATGGTAATAATGTGTGGCTCAGAGATTATAATGTATGTATAAAAATTCCCCTCCCCCCCCACACACACAGACACACAAACAGAAAGAAAAACTCATCTTGAACTTACCGAATCCATTTAGAAAACACAAACAGCCAAATATACTGAAAAACAACATATTCAGCCCCATGATTCCACCTCACAACCTCACAGGCACTCACACTAATGACACACTTGACAGGAAGCTTCAGTCATGGGTGTATTTCTTTCCTTTAATCAACGTATTTTCGCTCACAAATCAACGGATATGATATTGATAAACTGGCATCCTGTTTCTATCTGCTTCTTACTTCCTGTTCTATCTCACACGTAGCAATGTTTTTTCTGGTTATCATTATCATATTCTTGTTTTCTGGTTATTATATTGTCTACAGGCCCCCCATACACCCACACCAGCACAGAGGATGATGAAATGTGATGTAGAAGAGGTTACCAGTGGAGGAGTAACGCGAGGAATGAGAATGTGCGAAAATGAAATGATGTTCTGAGTTGATTGATTGAGGAGAGGAGAGTGAGTGTGTGTGTTGAGGTGGTTTGGTGATCAGGTGAGAATAGAAGATGACTGGTTGGTGAGGAGGGTGGTAGTACTAATTGGGTAGTTAGTAGTAGAGGAACAAACTGAGCATGTGTGTGGTAAGTGCCGGGACAGTAGATAAGTTGAAGAAAAGAGATGGTGTAAAAAATTGTTAGGTGCACAGGAGCTGCCTTGAAAAAAATACCATTGAGAAATAACCAAACAATGAAATTATGATCAATCTCCTTCCTTGTTTGATGTAAGCAGACGTACGTGAAAGGAATAATGCAATAAATACAATAGATAAACTGATACATCTTTATATATATATCCGAGAGGAGTCGTAACATAACACACCATCACTTACTAGGACCGGCCGGGACATTCACAACCGTCCGTACGTCTGTCTGTCCAGTCACCTCCTCCTTCACCGCCTGCTTCACCTTCACTGCACCACCTGCTTCACCTTTGCAATGATCTCCGGCAGCCTTGAGCCTTCGAGGATGAGTACGCGTCTGAAGGGTGTGTACTGGGGGTCCTCCTCGTCCCACTCTCCAGACATTGTCGAGTCGCCCTTGACGCTGTACTCAAAACTTGCCTTGCATTCCTAGGGTGGAAAAAGTGTGTGTGTATGTGTGTGTGTGTTGGAAATCTAAAGCACATGAAGATTTTATACGATGAAATTTGGGTTTATAAATGATCAACTCTATTTTTTCTTATTCATCTGACCTCTATTTTGTCCATTAAAAAGGTACAACAAATGAAAAGCAAATCATACATGGCAGAATAAGAAAAATTAAATACCGTGAATATGAATCTTATCATTATTATCTTTTACTATTATCATTTATCATTGTTATTATTAATTGTTCAACCCTCTCATTTTGTATTACTCCTTACTTTACATATATTTTCACCTCTTGGGTTGCACATCTCTTAACAATAAACCGTTTACTATATTATCATTATCATTATTATCATCATTATTAAACAGCAGGTTGAAGTCAGCAGCCTGCACTAGTAACCTGCTTTCATTTACTTCCTAACACTATAATACAAAACAATTATCCTCACCTCTGCTATCACCTGCTTTCATTTACTTTCTAACCTAACCTAACCTAACCTAACACTATAATGCAAGCCGGTTCCCCTCACCTCTGCAATCACTTCCTCTTCCGGGTTACCCCACAGCTCTGTCTCAGTGGTCTTCTTCTTCTTCTTCTTCTCTAACTTGTACACTTTGCAGATCAACAGTAGGTAGGCAAAGTCGTAAGGCATCTTTTTCTTCTTGGCTTCATTGATTTCCTTCCTAGAATATATGTGTATTTTATTTTGGTATTTATTTTATTTTTTTCATTCTATTCCGCATCAAGATAAATTCCAGTTGTGTATCTGTTTTTTTCTAATATGGATAATAAGGTTTAGATAAGATGCATAGTAAGTAAGAAAGACATTTTGAAATGATACGCGCATTGTGAAATAAAGTCAATGAAATAAATTTACACGACTGAGCGTGATTAAAATATATAAACTAAATCAATACATTTGCACAGAAAGAAAGACATTTCAAAATTTGACCCACGCTGTACAATAAATAAAATAAGATCAATTCACACACACTAAACTGGCAGCGCTTAAAATAAATCAAATCAAATAAATACATGAACAAACTTTCTTTTTAAATCAAACAACAGCTACATACACACATTGTAAAATAAATAAAATACAATAAATTCACATACAAACTAAGCTTAATCAAAAGAAAATAAATCAAATCAACACAAATTACCACACTTACTACTTTAATTAGACACTGGGATTGCAAAAAAATAATCAATTAGTGTAGTCTATGATAAAATAAATAAAATCAATACACATTACCACACTTAATATACCTTAGACAATCAAACACCGGGATTGCAAACTGTGGGGGAAGGTTGACCAGCCTCTCAGAGATTAACAGACCGACATGTTTGCTTTCATTGCCGAGGATGTCCCGAAACAAGGCAGTGGTGGCGTCCGGGCCGCTGCTGGAACAACGCTCCACCAACGCACTCCTCAGGCCCGTCACGCACTCCTCGTCCTGGGTTAGAGGTGAGGTTGAGGTGAGGTGAGGTGAAGTTAGGTAAGGTGAGGTGAGGTTAGGTTAGGTTAGGTTAGGCTAGCCATACTAATGCTGGAACTATTTTACGTTAAAAAGAAAAACTTACAAGAAATCATAAACCATTTACATATATCAATAAAAAAAATACTAAACAAAACTTTATATTAATGATGTCATATAATTAACTCACTTTCCTGGATGTTAAGTTAATGACTGTAGTGACACCAAACACTTGTTGACTGTCATCTTCATCATCATCATTCTTCATCTCATCCTCATCATCATCATCATCAAATTCCTCTGCATCCACTTGCTGAAAAAATACAAAATGAATAATATAATCCTAATTCCTAAGTCTGTCACACACACACACACACACACACACACACCCTAACACCACTACCATCCTTACATACGCACCTTAATAACCGAGCCAACATAATTCTGTGATATGATGGTGTCCGTGATTCCTGACACATTCACCTCCAGGCCTCGGAAACACTGGTGCATAAGGCGCTTCATGCCGTGGAAGTCATTGTCAGTTGCAGTGAAACCCTCGAAGTCAACGTTGATCTAGTGAGGGAAAAATAGCATGAGTGAGTTAGGTTAAGGAATGTGTAGAAATGTGGAAAAAAAAATTAGTTAGGTTGGTCAAAAAAAAAATTAGAAAAATGAAATAAATAAATAAAAAGTTGTATGTGATTAAATGAAAGGAGAAAATGTAAATTAAAAAAAAGTTTCTATGTTGGAATAGTTATTGAGTTATTTCTAGTTATTTTGAGTTATTTTGAGTGGAAGGAACCTTATTAATTAAAGTTCAGATAAGATAAGTATTATTAACTGATTATATATTAACGAAATCACAATTAATTAGTCTCCATTAGATTATATTTAATTATGTGTGAGGAAAAAAAATACATCTATTATAAGCACAAAAATAATTGGTTAAGAGACAAGAGGAAAAAATACGACAATATATATTATAACCTAAAAAAAACATAAACTAAGAGAAACACAAGTGGAAATATATGTAATAAGAAAAATAATAATTGATTACGACACATAAAAAGTGGAAAAAACAAATACAACATATATATCACAATCAAAATAATAAAATAAATTACAGCACAAGAAAACACAGAAAACTTTATAAACTTTAGAAGAAAATTATTGAACATACTCTCAAGGCACATTCGAGGTCGGACAAACACCAGCACAGAGACCTTCAACAAACAACTGCCACACGAGCCTCCAGTACCACACCGTCCACAGTTCACCACATTAAGTACACACAAATAGTGGACAGATGTGGCAGCGGTGGGCTTCCAACTTAACCCTGGTACCCATCCTAAACTCACCACAAGTAACACAAGTAAGTGATTAAGACACGTAACCTAACACATGGTTCTCTTTACTTACACTTTTGCCAATCATTTCGTCTTGTTCCATCTCCTCGTCACTCTCCACCACTTGGTCCTCTATCGGGAACACTGCCCGGGGTTTTTTAAAGGGTCCAGGCATGCTTGTTTACCTCTTAAATACTTCCTTCACTTGTCACTTGTGCTCCTCCGGTCCTCGTGTTAAGACTGGTGGATCACGCGCTGGATTATCAAACGTATCAAGGAAATTCTAGTTCTACAGACAATGTTCTTATATTAATGTAATGTAATCTTTTTTCTGTGTTATATTATGTCTTTAGAATAATGTTATTTGAGTGTATTTATCGTGTATATATAGTTTTTGTTGAATTATTTTGTTAGTGACGTCTGGCAGTTCAGTTAGCAAGGGAAAGAGAGAACAACAATGGCCTGGGGGATCATGCGCTCTACTACCAAAAGAATTCTAGCTCTACAGACACAATGTTCTTATTGTTATCTAATGTAATATTCTTATTGTATTATATTACGTCTTTATAATAAGGTTATTTTAGTGTATTTATCGCGTATGTATTTGTATATGTTTTTGTTACGTCTGAAAGGGAAAGAGAGAACAACAATGGCCTGGAAGATCACGCGCTGGGCTATCAAGGGAATTCTAGTCCTACAGAGACAATATTCTTTAAGGTAATGTAACGTAATCTTTTTATTGTGTTATATTATGTGTTTAGAATAAGGTTATTGGAGTGTATTTATCGCGTATACATGTTTTTGTTGAATTATTTTGTTAGTGATGTCTGGCAGTTTAATTTGTTTTGGTTCAGCAACACAAACCCACGTGTTTTTTTGTGTCTTCTTATCAATAATTACTTTGAAGGATATAAGAAACTAAAAAACACACACCATTTATATTCTATCACTATCATACTTCATCACATTCCAATATCACATGCTCCACAGTTTCATCCCCACCCACGGGACCATTCTTGACAGGTTAATATTATAGTAATCATAAAATTGAGTTCATATTCATGTTTCTCATGCCGTAGAACCTCTATAGACCAATTTTTGTGAGATTTAGATTTCTGAAAATTTTAACGTATTTTTCATACAACCCTTAGATTTTTTCTCAAAATCACGTTTTATTAAATAACTCGAAAAGTATGAGGTTTACGTAAAAAATGTATAGAATACTAAAGAAAGAGAAAAAAGCGGCCTTTTTTTTTTAGGTCTAGTACAATAACAATGGAATGGAGACAATTGAATAAATGTCACATTTACTTTTTTCAAAAAACATTATTTTTTTCTTGATTTTCTCCAAAGTTATTAAAGATAGTGGAAATTTTATTGCATTATCTGATTGATCTTGTCAAACTCTACAAATGTGTATAAGTGCAAGTTTGCTCTAGGACTAATAGTTTTTCAGTAAAATGGCAAAATAAAGTCTGACGTAAATTTTAGTCGACATTATCCGGATCAAAATATCAAAAAAAAATTTCGTCACAGAAATATAAAAATTCATATGAATTAAAGTTGTACACCTTCAATATACACTAACAAGATGTATTGAGCCAGTTGTCTTGAATGATGAATAATAACCAATATTAACAAGAACATTATATACATTAGGTAACTTAGGAAAAAAGTTTTATCAAACAACGTAAAATAACCAAAAATATGTGAAACTTTAATATATACAAAAAAAACTACAAATACACAATACTGAAATACGTTATCATATTATTATTATTCAATGTTATTCTATTATAATGTATATCACTATTGCATAACTTAATTAAAAAAACATTGATGCCTTTTTGCATTTATGTGTGTGTGTGTGTGTGTGTGTGTGTGTGTGTGTGTGTGTGTGTGTGCGTGTGTGTGTGTGTGTGTGTGTGTGTGTTGAAAAAAAAGCTATCAAACTATTGCTTTCATAATCGCATATATATATTTTACCTGGTTTTTTTTTTTCCAATGCGGTGAGCGAAACAAAAACGAAACAGGAAGCGCATCGGTCAGTCCCACATTGTTACGGAGTCACTCATTTAAGCTTCATCGAGTAATGTTCATTCTGGAAATTGAATTGTTTACTTGTATTCAATTTGTTTAGGTGCTGGCAGGCGCTGGGAGGGAAGAGGAGGAGGAGGGAGTTGGAGGAGGGGGAGGAGGAGAGCAAGCAATGGCTGGTAACATACACCACGACGCGTCACCACCCGGAGATGAGAGAGAGAGAGAGAAAGAGAGAGAGGGAGAGGGGAGAAACCCACTCTTTTTCCCCTCCCTGTCCTCTTTTTTCCCCCTCTCCCCGGGCCCCAGGAATCCTAGCCTCAGTTTAAGGATGCAAAATTATGCCGTAGTGATCAATAGAGGATGT
>JAXIVD010001899.1:37500-42675 GCA_036785275.1 Cancer borealis | reverse complement strand
ATTCGATAAAATACCGCTAGAGGTCCGCCAGAGTGATCGGTCCGCTATCGGAACACCAAAAAACCGATATTTGTGTGTCTAAGAGGCTGTCTTGCGTACGGAACGGAGTGGAACAGGACGGGATGAGTGGAACGGAACGAGGCCGGACGGAACGGGGTGGAATGGAATGGAACAGCATGCGGTAGGTAAGGGTTGGAATGGAACAGAGCGGAGCGAGGTGAAGTGGAATTAAATATAACATAAGATAATGAAACGGATAGAAGTGGAACGGAACGGAACAGTAACAATAACAGGAAATATTTACCTCATATTTAAAAAAAAACTAAATCAGATCATTTTCAAACAACTATATCTGTCTATGGTAATATCATGTCTTCTTTATAACTTTTTTGTACATAAATATATTTTTTACCTTGAGTTATAATTAGAATTCCACTTACATTGATGATAATAGTGTAATTAGTGGAGTTAGCCTCAAACACACACACATACACGTCTCCTCTTGATGAACGTCACCGAGACACTGAAACGTGAAAAAACTATAGATGATTTAAATTATTTCAATTCCTTTATTATTGCATTTTGTTATTTATTATAAAGAAAGAAATGGAATGAAAAGTTAATGTAAAAAGAATATATAGTTAGAATATATCATGTTATATTCAACTATATAATTAACTAAACAACAATGGCCTGGGGAATCACGCGCTGGACTACTAAAGGGAATTCTAGCTCTACAGAGACCTTGCGGGGGTAGGCGAGCCACACACATACACACACACAACACACACACACACACACACACACACACACCAATGCAGTAGAAGCTGGTTTAGCCTTCCACCTTAACACGTACACACTCCCTCGGGTCAACTGGTCACATTAAATAAGTGTGACCTCAAAGGGTGTCAAGGCTACGTATGACCCAATATTTAAGGTTCAGGGACAATTGACTCTCCCTTCCCCCTCTGCGCCTTGTCTTTGTAGAATGCATAGAGGAGGGGCTGCATAGTGCCCTCGCTGGGTATAGAGTGTTAGTATTGTTGTGACTCCTTACATTATTTCAAAGAGAGAGAGAGAAGAGAGAGAGAGAGAGAGAGAGAGAGAGAGAGAGAGAGAGAGAGAGAGAGAGAGAGAGAGAGAGAGAGAGAGAGAGAGAGAGAGAGAGAGAGAGAGAGAGAGAGAGAGAGAGAGCGAGAGAGAGAGAGAGAGAGAGAGAGAGAGAGAGAGAGAGAGAGAGAGAGAGAGAGAGAGAGAGAGAGAGAGAGAGAGAGAGAGAGCAATACAAATAAACAAACACTGAGCTACAGGGCAATACAAGTAAAGAAACACTGAGCTACAGGGCAATACAAGTAAAGAAACACTGAGCTACAGGGCAATACAAGTAAAGAAACACTGAGCTACAGGGCAATACAAGTAAAGAAACACTGAGCTACAGGGCAATACAAGTAAAGAAACACTGAGCTACAGGGCAATACACTGACAAATTTCAAACATTAAACATTAAACATTAAAACTAAAATTAAAAAAAGAAAGAAAGATGATTTTATGAAATGATTAAAACACACTTGACTGATAACTGTACTTACTTGGGTTTATCGTAGTGTGTAGCTAAGTCTTGTTGATTGGTTCCTGTCCTGTAGCTCTTTTTTGTTTTTATTCAACAGTCCTGCAATTCTCTCCTTCACCTCCTGTGGGAATGAACAAAAAGATGTTACACTCTTCATACATCAAAGTGAATAATTGTCTTGCTTACAACAGGGTCGGAGTAGTGGATATTCTGCCTCCACACCTGCATCCACTTCTTCCACACTTGACTCCGGTCTGGTTTCCGTCAATACTCAGGTCTGGTCTCCGTCAATACTCAGGTCTGGTCTCCGTCAATACTCAGGTCTGGTCTCTGTCAATACTCAGGTCTGGTCTCCGTCAATACTCAGGTCTGGTCTCTGTCAATACTCAGGTCTGGTCTCTGTCAATACTCAGGTCTGGTCTCCGTCAATACTCAGGTCTGGTCTCCGTCAATACTCAGGTCTGGTCTCCGTCAATACTCAGGTCTGGTCTCTGTCAATACTCAGGTCTGGTCTCCGTCAATACTCAGGTCTGGTCTCCGTCAATACTCAGGTCTGGTCTCTGTCAATACTCAGGTCTGGTCTCCGTCAATACTCAGGTCTGGTCTCCGTCAATACTCCGGTCTGGTCTCCGTCAATACTCCGGTCTGGTCTCCGTCAATACTCCGGTCTGGTCTCCGTCAATACTCAGGTCTGGTCTCCGTCAATACTCAGGTCTGGTCTCTGTCAATACTCAGGTCTGGTCTCCGTCAATACTCAGGTCTGGTCTCCGTCAATACTCAGGTCTGGTCTCCGTCAATACTCAGGTCTGGTTTCCGTCAATACTCAGGTCTGGTCTCCGTCAATACTCAGGTCTGGTCTCCGTCAATACTCCGGTCTGGTCTCCGTCAATACTCAGGTCTGGTCTCCGTCAATACTCGGGTCTGGTCTCCGTCAATACTCAGGTCTGGTCTCCGTCAATACTCAGGTCTGGTTTCCGTCAATACTCAGGTCTGGTCTCCGTCAATACTCAGGTCTGGTCTCCGTCAATACTCGGGTCTGGTCTCCGTCAATACTCAGGTCTGGTCTCCGTCAATACTCCGGTCTGGTCTCCGTCAATACTTAGGTCTGGTCTCCGTCAATACTCAGGTCTGGTCTCCGTCAATACTCAGGTCTGGTCTCCGTCAATACTCAGGTCTGGTCTCCGTCAATACTCAGGTCTGGTCTCCGTCAATACTCGGGTCTGGTCTCCGTCAATACTTAGGTCTGGTCTCCGTCAATACTCAGGTCTGGTTTCCGTCAATACTCCGGTCTGGTCTCCGTCAATACTCAGGTCTGGTCTCCGTCAATACTCAGGTCTGGTCTCCGTCAATACTCAGGTCTGGTCTCCGTCAATACTCGGGTCTGGTCTCCGTCAATACTCCGGTCTGGTCTCCGTCAATACTCAGGTCTGGTCTCCGTCAATACTCAGGTCTGGTTTGGTGATGAAACTTGATTTGCATTCCTTCCTTACTTCTGTTACTTTAAAAATCAAGGTTTATAAATGCATACATTGTTTTAAGGTTTTTTTATGATATAATTTTCTCAGTGTACATGAATCAATTGTTGACTTATGAATAATGTTGAATAACTGAAAGAAATAAAAACAGGATAGCCACACACACACACACACACACACACACACACACACACACACACACACACACACACACACACACACACAACTGAATCTACATTAACCTCCTTTTAACATATATTTTCAATAATGTTTTCTGAAAATATTTACATAAATATTTTTTTTTAAATATTGGTTAAACGCAATGAATGTTCATATAGGTATTGTATTGCTTTTTAGAATATTGTATCAATGGAGATTTTAAACATGATACAATTAACATAGAATTAACCTGATTAATAATATTAGTAGTACGTACTACTACTAATAATAATAATGATAGTAATAATAATCAATCTATAATTATAATAATAACAATATATACTTCATCTTTGCATTCAATTCAGGTTTCAGAAAATTGGTTGAAAAGAAATCTATAAAGCTACACAATAAACATTAAATGAAGTAAATTGCTTAAACTATATGAAACATTTACATTATTTCTTGTATATTGTAACATTTAGTAAGTTTCATTAAACTTGATTCATTAGCAGGAGTACTACAGGTGATCAAAATTCATTCTGGTATTTCACTTAAAAAAATAATAATTATAAAAATAAAAAAAACATCTAAAAAAATTAACAAATATTGTAGCAGTCTCCCCTCAATGTGAACAATGAAACAAAAAGAAAATTATAATAATAATAATAATAATAATAATAATAATAATAATAATAACAAAAAAAATAATAATAACGACAAAAAGCAAACACAAATGACAATAAACAGACTTATAGCATCACACAATTACATCTTGACCACACACAAATATACTACATCACAATACATTCAGAAGACGCACCATAAATAAAATAAAAAAAAGCTTGACCTGTAGTACATGCTTGACCTGACCTGACCTAATAAAAACAGGAGTCTCTGGAAATATTAACAACAAGGTCTAGTGGAGTTTCATAAGTAACTATCGGTAATCTCTTAACATCAAGTTTGTTTCAGATTTTGACTCCAACTTATCCTCTCCATCAATACTCATCCGCCTCCCTCTTGAGTCTTTCAATGTCATCCATCAACATCCAGTAGTCTGTGATGGCCTGTGCGTTCCGCTGTGCAATCCGTCTGTGTCGCCTCTTACACCACTCTACAATGAGTATCAACAATGCACAGCAGAACGAGGAAACTAATGTGAATATTAGGATTAATTGATATGTGGTGGTGGTGGTGGTGGGGGTGGTGGGGGTAGTGGTGGTGGTGGTGGTGGTGGTGGTGTGGGTGGGGTTTGGGGGTGGGGGTAGTGGTGGTGGTGGTGTGGGTGGGGGTGGGGGTCGGGGTGGGGGTGGTGGTGGTGGTGGTGGTGGTGGTGTTGGTGGTGTTGGTGTTGGTGGTGTTGGTGTTGGTGGTGTTGGTGTTGGTGGTGTTGGTGGTGTTGGGGTAGTGGTGGTAGTAGTTGTTGGTGTGATTTGGTGTGGTAGTGGTGGTAGGAATTGATGTAGTAGTAGTAGTAGTGGCAGGAATGGGTGTAGTAGTAGTAGTAGTAGTGGCAGGAATGGGTGCAGTAGTAGTAGTAGTGGTGGCAGGAATGACTGTAGTAGTAGTAGTAGTAGTAGTGGCAGGAATGGGTGTAGTAGTAGTAGTGGTGGCAGGAATGGGTGTAGTAGTAGTAGTAGTAGTGGCAGGAATGGGTGCAGTAGTAGTAGTAGTGGTGGCAGGAATGACTGTAGTAGTAGTAGTATTAGTAGCAGGAATGGGTGTAGTAGTAGTAGTGGTGGCAGGAATGGGTGTAGTAGTAGTAGTAGTAGTGGCAGGAATGGGTGCAGTAGTAGTAGTAGTGGTGGCAGGAATGGCTGTAGTAGTAGTAGTAGTAGTGGCAGGAATGGATACAATAGTAATAGTAGTAGTAGTAGTAGTGGCAGGAATGGGTGCAGTAGTAGTAGTGGTAAGAATGGGTGCAGTAGTAGTAGTAGTAGTAGTGGTAGGCGATGGTGGTGGTGCTGTTGG
>JAXIVD010001899.1:27500-32500 GCA_036785275.1 Cancer borealis | reverse complement strand
CATATTTAAATTCATATATCTATTCCTATTTCTTAATAAACATACACAACATACATACATACATACATACACGAGGAACTTAAAATTTATCATAATACAACAACAATTACCATATTATTCTTTATTTAAATTAATTCTTTAGAAGTGAAATACAACAACAGTGTACAAAATTCACTCTAAATCAACGTTCACAAAATCATAAGATCACAGATTTTATATACGTACATAAAAACAGAAAAAAAAACATACATAGGATGGAAGAATGTATGTGAGATAAAAATATATATTCGAGTTTCCAAAGACTCCATAAGTACATGGATCAAATTCTGAAAGCCAACCATTCAAATCCGATGGTTAGCTAAAGGGAAGGGGAGGGGGAGGGGGAGGGGGAGGGGGAGGGGAAGGGGAAGGGGAAAGGGGGAAGGGGAAGGGGAAAGAGGGGAAAGAAGTGCATTTAGAAGTGTATCTGAGTATAAATCAACTCAATAAAACACAGACTTATTGCACTGTAAGAAAGGGGGAAGGGAAGGGGAGAAGGGGAGAGAGGGAAAGGAGAGAGAAGGAAGAGAGAGAAGGGAAATTAGTGCATTTAGAAGTGTATCTTAGTATAAAAAAACTCAAAAAAACACCCTTATTGCACTGTAGGAAAGGGGAAAGAGGGAAGAGGAAGAGGGGAGAAGAGTGCATTTACAAGTGTGTGTGAGTATAAATTAACTCAAAAAAACACATTTAAAACACTCTAGGAAGGTAGGAAGGATCACCATCTCCACACATCTTCATCATCTTCACCACACATCACCATCATCATCACCATCATGTTCTTGACTCCAGGACTGTAGGATGGAAGGATGGAAGGATGGGTAGCTTCATTCTAGTCCTGAGTGTGTGTGCATGTGTATGTGTGTGTGTGTGTGTGTGTGTGTGTGGAGTGAAGGAGTTAAGTTTGCATCCTTCACTCACTCTCTTTCCTTCATTCTCTTTCCTTCATCTCAAATCTGTGAAGGAAAGGAGAAAATAGATTAATTTTAATGATATGTTGAATTAAATGTTTAGAAATTAGTTAATAATCATATTTTACGATTCAAAATAAATGTTGCGTTGAGTTGAATGTTTAAGAAATATTCATCATTTACATTTTACGCGTCAAAATAAATGTTACGTTGAATAATGAGGTTTGGAAATTTAGTTAGTCATCAATTGCATTTCTTATGACATATATCAAAATTAATATTACATTGATGAAAAATGTTTATAAATTAGTCATCAATGCATCAGATTTAACTTTCCGAAGATTATAATACGTACATCCAACTCAATGTTACGTTCATTAAGAAAATAATTGTCAAAAGAAATTAAACAATCAATTATATTTCATTAGCATTCTCATTACACACACACACACACACACACACACACACACACACACACACACACACACACACACACACACACACATATAAACAATAAAAAATAATAACTCAAACCAAATATAAAACAATTACACTACAAACACATACATACACACACAATAGACACACATACATAACTTATCAATATATTCATAACATAAAATAAACAAACAAAACTTACCTATAAACTCCCATTCTTGAAGATAGACTCAGGTAGGCAGACAGGTATCAGGTATAAGGTTGTATGAGTGGGTATAAGGGAGGGTATGGGCAGCTCCACCCTTACCCTCATACCCTCATCCTTCAATACACTCTCTCCCGCCGGACACAAACATTTATCAAGACTCCCGCCAACGCATCCCCCGCCAACCCCAGCCAATAGCAGGCCCGCGTACTCATTCCCAGCCAATCACAGCGCCAGTCTGGTTATCGTGATGCGCTTAATGGTGAAGGGGCGTGGCTTAGATGTTTGTTAATTGGTTAAGGGGTGTGGCTTAGGTGTTTGTTAATTGGTTAAGGGGTGTGGCTTGGTGTTTAGTTAATTTTGTGTTAATTATGGGGTTGGATTCGTGTTTTGTGGACTTGTAACCTCTTTTGTTATGTTATTTTTGGGGTTATTTAGTTTTTTTTTTATATATATAACGTTTTTTTTTTCGTATTTCAATCTTGCTTTAAGTTTTTTTTCGATTTTTCTGTTTCACTTTCTTTCTTTCTTTCCTCTTTTCTTACGTATACGGAAATCATATTAATTTTTTTTTATGTATCTAACGGCAGCGACTTAAAGAAATATATATTACAACCTTATTCTAGTCTATACCGATTATATATATTAAGTTATGTTACGTTCTTATATATGTTACGTTATGTTCTGTTCTGTTAGCTTAGGTTCTTATTATGTTATGTTATGTTATGTTCTTATATAACCACGTAAATGTCTGCTACAGTCTAATATAATTCACCGTTGAGTAATGTCGTATAATTATGTGATTACAATAATTATCTTCGTCAGCAATTACTTTTGAGACGAGAAGTTAGAGTGAAGTGGAGAGAGTCACTTAATGTTGAGTGTTTCCTTATCCATTATCTTACACTATGTGGTTGGGAGGTGATCTCAAGTGGCTCTCTCTCTCTCTCTCTCTCTCTCTCTCTCTCTCTCTCTCTCTCTCTCTCTTACAATTTTTTATATTTTCTCCACAGGTTCTTGATACAACCTTGCACAACGCCACTCAGAATCTATAGTGAAGTATGGTGACACTATACTACAACTACTTCACTATAAGCTACAGTGCCACTCTATCTATGGCTCTACAGTGAAGCTTTGGCACCATATCCAACCAACAGTGCCAGAAAGACGTAATGCACTATACAATGGCACTATACTCACTATACATTGCATAAGTACCATGACACTATACTCTCATGTCCCCTGGTGCACTGTATAAAGGCATTGCACTGTAACTATGAAGGCTACCATGAAGACACCATACTCCCAGAGCACTGTCCATCACCTGGACACCATACTGAGGTTTGTCACTGTAGTCACCATACCAAAGCTCCTATCACTATCAACACTATACTGGGACACCATCACTATTAATAAGACACTGTATCAAGGCACCATCACTACTGAAACACTATACCATCAATTCATCATCAATTTCACCATCAATTCACCATACTCACTCACTATTAATGTTACACGTATGCACTATATAATTATGGCACTGTAAATGTATTGACACTATATGTCACCATCATTATTATTATTTACTATATAAATTGTAATAATTAATAATATATAAACTTGAATTCTTAGTAAAATTGTTTATAACTAAGAATTTTTTAAAGTTTTTATTTCTTGTATAAATGTGATGTATGTATATATGTGTGTGTGTGTGTGTGCGTGTGTGTGTGTGTGTGTGTCACGTGCTGGACTCGTGATCGCCAACTCATTACAGCATCTATGGGTAAGGCTGTGTGTGTGTGTATGTGTGTGCGTGTGTACTTTCCCAAGCCATGTATACATATAATTAAGTGTATATGTATATTATGTAATTAGGGATTGAATTGAATTATTATTGTCAATTATTACGTCATTATCATCAATTCATTTATTCATTTATATAATTTTGTTATTTTTTATTTCACTTTCATTTAGATTTTGACTCTAATCTATGGATCAATTATAAGTTAATTAATTTAGACTTATTTTACATTTAAGTTAATTTTCATGAATCAATTTTACATTTAAGTTAATTTTCATGAATCAATTTTATGTTTAAGCTAATTTTCAAGAATCAATTTTAGTTTTAAGTTAATTTTCATGGATCAATTTTGTGTATGTATGTATGTGTGTATGTATATGTACGTATGTATATATATGTATGTATGTATATGTACGTATGTATGTACGTATGTATGTATGTATGTATGTATACTGATGATAAAAATAATTGTATGGAAATAATACTTTTCATTCACTTCCTACATATAAAAGAGAGAGAGAGAGAGAGAGAGAGAGAGAGAGAGAGAGAGAGAGAGAGAGAGAGAGAGAGAGAGAGAGAGAGAGAGAGAGAGAGAGAGAGAGAGAGAGAGACTACTACTACTACTACTTTCTAACCTTATTCTTCTCTATTCTCGTCCTTCCATCCTTTATTCTCTATTCTTCATCTCCTTATTCTCTCTTGTTCTTCCATCTCCTTGATTCTTCCTTGTATATATTTCTTGTTCTTGTTAATCCTCTTCCTTTTCTTCTTATTTGCTATTCCTTCTCCTCTTCCTCTTCTTCTCTTTCATCTTATTTGCTGGAAGGAAGAGGAATAATTAGGAACAAGAAGGATGATCTCTCTCTCTCTCTCTCTCTCTCTCTCTCTCTAGTATATTATATGACACTTACTTCCTTCCTCTCCCTTTAATGATGTGATAAAGGGCAGCTGCTTCTTAGATTGATGAATTGATGATTACATTGATTGATGGATGCTGAGCCGCTACAAAACAGTCTCTGAAAAACAGCTTAAGTACACGTTAATCTCTGTTTTATTTCCTTGTTTAGATTGAAGTATTAATTTTTTGTTTTTGTTTAGAAAGCTGAAGAAATTTTTTTATTCATGTCGAGGAATTAATTTTTGAGCCGAAGAATTGCTATTTATATTTTTTGTCTCCGTGTTTAGAAAGGCAAGGAATTATTATTATTATTTTTTTACATTACCGTCTTAGATCTGTTCATCTTTGTGTGTGTGTGTGTGTGTGTGTGTGTGTATGTGTGTGTGTGTTTCCCTGTGTGTGTGTGTTAATGTGTAATTCTGTGACAAGTAAATGTAAATAAACTTAATAATACATAAATAAACACTTTATATACATTCATTTATCTTGTTGATGCATTTATAAACTATAGATGATATAATAAACATCTTTTTTGTGTATTCTTAAACAGTGTTCACTCCAATCTTACGTGAATTTGGTCAACATTGCAAGCAGAAAAATGCAAATTCACAACATTGGAATAATTAACCTTATGGTGATTTTAGTCATATTTTTGGCCTGGTTTATACACAATTACATGAAATTATACATCCTACAATAAAGAAAAAT
>JAXIVD010001899.1:20000-25000 GCA_036785275.1 Cancer borealis | reverse complement strand
AACAGAGAGAGAAACGAGAAACACGACACCGAAAGAATAAATAAATAAAAAAAATAAAAATAATAATAAATGCACAGAGGAAGAAAAACGACAAAAAAAAATAAAAGGAGAAAGAGAAAGAAGAGAAAAAAACAGAAAGAAATAATAATGAAGAAAAAAAACTTGAAACCAAAAAAAAAAATAATAATAAAAATTTAAAAAATCGAAAACCAGCGACGACTTAGAGAAAAAAAAAAAAAAACACATTAAATAATAACAATAATAATAATAATAACAAAAAAAATAATAATACCTAATAAAAACCCGAAACTACCCCCAAACTACCGCCTGACTAGAATCACCTGTCACCTCCCCTCACTGCAGTCCCAGGTAGTTATTGATGCCTTGAACCAGCAGGATGATGGCCGGCTGCCACGCCACCAACAGCCTCACCCAGTCTAACAGCTGACCATAGAAAACGTGAGGCTTTTCCCAAGGGTTGCAAAACATTTTCTTTAAGTCAACCTGAAAAGAAAATTGGATATATTCTTAAAAGGTTAATATTAATAAGATGATATATATATTTTCCTTAACACTAAAACAACACACACATAGTTTCCCTAGTTTCCCTCACCCTTCCCTTGATAAAAAAAAAGATGACAAATATTTCCCTTAATAAAAAGATGACATATTTTCCTTACCTAAATAAAAAGATAACAAATAATTTCCCTTAACACCAAAACAACACATAGTTTCCCTAGTTTCCCTTACCCTTTCCTTACAGTAGGGACACATCTGTTTTTTCCCCACAATGCACCAGCCTCGGATGCAAAACTCATGGAAGGTGTGGCCGCAGGATAACCTATAAGTATTCTCTATGATCCCCTCCTCCCCCTCGGGCACCAGCTGGGGGTTACCGCACACCGCGCACACACCGGGCTCCAGTGTGCGCGTGGGCATGCCGTGGGGCGTGTAGTACTGTGGAGGAAGGAAGGGGTTTAGTATGTATGTGTGTGTTTATCATAAAAATCGTAATAATAAATAACTGAAAAAACATTAAAGACACACACACACACATATGCACTCAATATACAGCAAAAAATAACATACAAAAAAACACACACACACACACATACACACACACACGCTCACCCCAATATGTGAAGCCATCTTATCGGCACACACTTCGGCGATATCCCTCCCGAGCACCCCATAGTAGAGGCCGTAGAAGATGAGTAGGAGTCCGCTGTCCATCCACACGTTAGCCTTGACGGAGAAGAGGAGGTTGAAGCCCATCATTGTGACCATGATGATGCAGTAACCAACCACACCAAGACCACAGCAGATCTTGTACACCAGCAGAAACCACTTGTACACCTGCCTGTTAGGGGAGGAAAGGGAGGTGAGGTGAGGTGAGGTTGGAGACGGGTTGACGTTGAGAAAAACAGTGGGTTGGGTTTTTTATTTTTTTTTTTAACGTTTTTTTTTCATACCCTGGAACAAATATTCATAATGACAGTTGTAGAGTTTAATTAGGTCTATCAGATGCTGTAATGATATTTCCACTATCTCTAATAGCTTTCAAGAAAATGAAGAGGAAAGTTATATTTTGGAAAAAAGATACGGTTTCATTTGACTGCCTAATTATTACAACTACATTACCACACCACCTCCACCACACTTGCCTTGGAGTAGTGGGGTCAATGGGTCTCTCCACCGCCTTCTTCACCACAATGACGGTGATGGAGGAGAACAGGAGCCAAATGAAGATGAACCTCCACCAGTGATTGTGAAGGCAGAGCAGGAAGGGAATCACCCACACCCCTATCATGCTCACAAACTGGAAGGGAAGGTGAGGTGAGATGAGGTGAAGTTACAAATGAATAAATGATGCTCTCTCTCTCTCTCTATTAAGCTAACAAACTGAAACCAAGGGAAAGTGAGGTTAGGTTAGGTTAATGCACTCACTTTTATAACACTCAAGCACTCTTTTATTTTTTTTCCTCTGAACAATCTCTATAAAACACACTTTCTCACACACCCTTTCTCAAAATGCACATCACAACACACACACACACACCCACACACACACACCCTCTCACCCTCACCTGGTATGACTTGTAGTGTTTTTTCTTCCATGCTATGAGTGCTACTTGAGATATGATGGTGACGAACATGAGTATGAGCACCATCTCCGCGTGCATCTCCTCGTGGCCGCGGTGCTTCTCGTGCAGCTTCAAGTGCTCCAGTCTGGGGGTCAAGGGGGGGGGGGGGGGGGCAAGGGGGTGAGGGTAAATGACTGTGGTATTCGTCTTGGTCTGGAGGATCACGCGCTAGACTTGTGATCGTCAGCCATTATCCGAAGGAGGTTAGAGGTCATAGAAACGGATCTATGGGTAAGGCTAAGATCTCATACACACGCACACACACACATACACACGCGCACACACACACACACAGGAGACAGTATCCGTGACCTGGTTCGTTAGGTCAAGTAATTCTATAAAAAGGACTTTAGTAAAGATGGATCAGAATTTATCAACAAAAATAATAATAATAAAAATAACCTTTAATATATATAAAACAACAATAACAATAATAATATAAATTACACTTAAACCTAATTTTAAAAAATCAATGCACGTAGAATAATTACATTTAATTATTCATTTAATAATTATCTTTCCTGAGCTAACGCTGTGGCCATTAATTAACTTTACCTGTCTGTCATTACCTGTTAACGAGTATATTCTTACCTCCATCTCTCCTCCTCTGTTAGCTGACTCTCTTGATCGGTCTGCACGGAAGAAACAAACACAGAAAATGTAATAATAATAATAATAATAATAATAATAATAATAATAATAATAATAATAAAATTTAATGTTAAAATATTGAATAAGTTGATTAATTGAAATTGCGAGAAAAATGTTAATATAAGGAATGAGTTATTGTGGTGGTGGTGGTGGTGGTGGTGGTGGTGGTGGTGGTGGTGGTGGTAGTGGTAGTGGTGGTGGTGACCTCTACTACACGGTCCTAACACCACTGCCACAACACCTCCTCCACCAGTCCTGAGGGAAAGTCACCTGCAAGTCAGACTCCAGACTGGACCATCTACTCTAATTAAGGTATTTATTGTAATATGAAATAGGTTGTTCTGTACAGTTCGTTTAGTTTGGTGGGGGTGTCTGGGGGGGGGGGAGACGGGGACGAAACTCCCAGGCAAGGTTAGGTTAGCAAAGTGCTTACAGGTACAGCAGCCGTACCCCGTTGTCATCCCCTATTGGTACGGCAGTGCCAGCGTCACCCACCGTGTTCACATTAAATTTGACATTTTCATCGTAGGAAGAGTTTTAAAAACATTTAGAAAGTTATCAACAGAATAATCCGCTGTTGGTACGGCCTGAGCCTTATTATTTACCTGGTAAAGCATCTTTACAGTTATGTTAAGTTGGTTAGGTTAGGTTAGGTTTGGTTATATAAGCCTTTTACCCAAAAGTTAGGCACGTGCCGTATCTATAACCGAGCACTATGAGGATACAGCTGCCGTACATGTAAGCTGTGCCTATAAGTGCTTACAGATACGGCAGCCGTACCCCGTTGTCATCCTCTACTCGTACCACTGCCGTACCTGTAAGCATTGCCTTAGGTTGAATTGGGGAAGTCAGGATGGGCTTGTCCTGCCAGCTAAGTGGTCATCACGTGGTTTTGGTTAAGGTTAAGGTGGTGTTGTTGGACGGGTCTGGTTCAGTGATATAACCTTTTCATAGTTGGCAGTGCTTACAGGTACGGCAGCCAACGCGCCTAACTTTTGGGTAATAAAATATAAAAAGCTTATATAACTGAAACTAACCGAAGCAAACCGTAGCTAACCAAAAGTAATCTAACACAGCCTAACCTAACCATAACCTAACGAGTGCCGTATCCTCATAGTGCTTCCTTATAGATACGGCACGTGCCTAACTTTTGGGTGAAAAGCTTATACAACCTAACCTAACAATCAACCTAACATAACTTGAGATGCTTTACCACGTAAATAATAAGGCACAGGCCGTACCAATATCAGATGACAACGCTGTACTACTGCCGTATCTCTAAGCACTTCATTCATATTGTTTACCCGAAAAAATTGGTTTTTTTTCACCTTAGATATTTTTCAGATTGTTATCTATGGTTTACATTTTCTTCCGCCCACTACACACGTAACACCACTCATGGCTCATGGCTGTACACCAACCAATGGGCGGCGGGCCTGCTGATACGGGCTGACCACCTGTGCAATCTTGTGACATGAACTGTGACACACCTAGTCTGGGGTAGCCAACCAGGTAAGTAAGCACCTCTACACCCCAGCCTTCCCCAGTGGTGCCCAGGCGTGTTGGTCACAAGAATAACAACAACAACAACAACAACAACAACAACAACCAACAACAACAACACACGGTACAAGCACCAGTTAGGCACATTTAACAAATTCACAAACTCAAAATGTACCATATTTTTCCCCACAATCACGTAAATAAATAAACACTGCAAATAAAACATAAATAAAACACACAAAACACATATATAGAACACCAAGATAACCTTAGTTATTCCAATATTTCAATAACATTCATAACCAGACCGGTTTGACACACTGAAAATTTTGGGGGAAAAAGTTTCAAAAAACCTTAATTTCCTCCATAAATACAAAACCAAAATAAAAAACAAGATGCTGTAAATAAAGATGAATCCTTACTAAGTTTTCCCTGATAATACGGATCAGTTTCTCGTCCAATTTGTTAGGGAAATGACCTCTAGGAATATGTTGATGTCCATGGTGGTTGTGGTGTTCAAAGGCGGCCATCTTGGATTTACCTCTCACTCTCTCTTTTTGACTTTTCTACGGGACTTGTTTATTTTGTTTATGTATATATTGTATTGTTTTGATTATTATTATTATCTTGATTGTTTTGTTTATCTAATATTATTTTGTGATTATTGATATGTCTGAGATATGCATACAAAGATGTGTAATG
>JAXIVD010001899.1:5000-10000 GCA_036785275.1 Cancer borealis | reverse complement strand
GTTGCCAGCTCCTTGTGTGTGTGTGTGTGTGTGTGTGTGTGTGTGTGTGTGTGTTTTAATGAATAGATCATTATTGTGCTTTTGATTTATCAGTTCTGGTTATAAGATGGTGATTAGATTGAAGGAGGGTGGTTCTCACACACACACACACACACACACACACACACACACACACACACACACACACACACACACACACACACACATACACACACTTATACTTACACGCGCACACTCACTAAAACTCGTTAATAGAATATAATTAACATCTTTAAGTAATGAAAATACTTTAATCAAGTCATTAAATAACAGCAAAATTATCAAATTAATATATTAAAAAAAAATATATATATAATAGGATATAACTAATATATTGTTTTCACATACTGGTAACTAATATCTGATTACTGTACTGTCATTGAAACTTGAATATTGGTAATAAGTAAATATTGCTATATCTTCTTTATATACCAGATGCATTGTTTTAATACTTCTTTTGAACAATTACTTGCACTCTAATAATGTATGTAAGATATGTTATTATGGATTTTAATGTTATAGATAGTTATGATAGAAATTAAATCAAGTTAGTAAAGCATGACCTCGTTGGTGCGTTGTCAGATGTCACCAGAAGGAAACAATGTGATTAATTAAGGCGACGTCACCGTGGTGGTGACGTCGCCTTAATTAATCACATTATTTCTTTCTGGCAGGAGTGTACAAGAACCAAAGGATAGCAAACCTGATTTGGCATTTTTTGTGTTGTTTTAAAGCACCGTTGCAGGTTTCAGTTCACACACACACACACACACACACACACAGTCTTCTTCCAACCCTTGTGTACGTGTCTTGACTATGTACGTATGTGTAGGTATGTATGTATGTGTGTGTGTGTGTGTGTGTGTGTGTGTGTGTGTGATTTGTTTAGCTAATGAGTAAAGATAAACGAATCTTGCCAGATGACAACTGTTGTGTTTGGCTGTACTCCTAGTTACCTGGAGGAGGAGGAGGAGGAGGAGGAGGAGGAGGAGGAGGAGGAGGAGGAGGAGGAAGAGGAAAAAAGAAGGAAAAAACTATGAAACCTTAACACGAAAGGAAATAAATAACAGGAAGGAAAAAAAGGTAATTGAGGAAGATGAAAGAGAAGAAGAAGAAGAAAGGAATAAACGAGCGACATAAAGAAGACGATAAAAAAAAAAAATCAATAAACGGAAGAGAAAATAAAACATTGTAAAACGGTGAAATGATGACCTTCAAAACGCACACACACACGCACACACGCAAGCACACACACGCACATACACACACGTTTCCGGTAATTTCAATGGTCCTCCTCCTCCTCCTCCTCTTCCTCTTCCTCCTCCTTCCATCATCATTATAAGACTACAATACATTTTCTTTATCTATTTTTTTTCTTCTTCATTGTTCAAATTTCTATACAAAATATTTTCTGAACATTATTCATATTTTTTATTCATATATTTTTTTTCAACACGTAGATTCATAAACTTAAAAAAAAATAATAATAATAAATAATAATAATAATAGTAATATCTTCCCAGAACTGCCTTGAATAAAAAAAAAAAAAAAAAAAAAAAAAAAAAAAAAAAAAACCCAGGATAGGCAAGAATACGATACACACACACACACACACACACACACACACACACACACACACACACACACACACACACACACACACACACACACACACACACAAACACTGTAAGGAGCAAAATCTTTTTATTTATTCCAAATCACTCTGTATAAAATGTGTCAATAATCCTTAAAAGAGAAATCAACTTAAGCCTAAAAGACGAAAGGGCTGGCTGAGGGGAAGGGAAGAAGGGAAGGGAAGAGGGGAAGGGAAGATTGGGAGGGAAGAGGGGAAGGGAAGATTGGGAGGGAAGAGGGGAAGGGAAGATTGGGAGGGAAGAGGGGAAGGGAAGATTGGGAGGGAAGAGGGGAAGGGAAGATTGGGAGGGAAGATTGGGAGGGAAGAGGGGAAGGGAAGATTGGGAGGGAAGAGGGGAAGGGAAGATTGGGAGGGAAGAGGGGGAGGGAAGAGGGGAGGGGAAGGGGAGGGAAGAAGGGGAAAGAGAAAAGGGTAAAAAAGGGTAGGAGGTAAGGGGGTGGAGCTAATAGGAGGGAAATGAGGGGAAAAAGAATGGGTTGGATGTAAGGTGAGGGGAAATTAAAGGTGAAAAAGAGGGGAAAAGAGGGAAAGAGAGGGAAAAGGAGGGTATTAGGCTCATCTTAACACTATCTTGGGGGGAGAGGGGGAGGGTAGGGGATAAGGGGAGGGTAGGGGGTAAGGGGAGGGGTGTAAGGGGAGGGGATAAGGGGGAGTAGGGGGGATGCCAAACAGCAGCTGACATACACACAAACAAACAAACACAAACAAACACAAACAAACACATATACAAGTTAGCTAAACATTTCATCTCAAGAAAAAAAATAAAAATAAAAATAAATAAATTGAAAAGAAATGAAATATGAAAACACAAACTCTCCAAACTCATTTTCTGGGCCAATCAGCGGCTGCCCTTTCACTCTAGCAGCGTTGTGATTGGCTGAGAAGGTGAGGGTACAAGGGAGAGCTGATTTCTGATTGGACAAAATAATAGAAAAAAAAAGCTGAATTTTAACCAATAACAACAAATCAGATGCAAAGGTTTTTTGAAAAGAAATATAATACATATTTCTTGCTTACTTTCTACTGAGAGAGAGAGAGAGAGAGAGAGAGAGAGAGAGAGAGAGAGAGAGAGAGAGAGAGAGAGAGAGAGAGAGAGAGAGAGAGAGAGAGAGAGAGAGAGAGAGAGAGAGAGAGAGAGAGAGAGAGCAAATAAAATACAATACAATACAATACAATAAATAAATCTAAAATCTAAAAGTTTCCATCACCAAAATTCGAAGAGAAAGATTGACTGAAAGAAGAATTTGACGAGGAAGACGTCGAGAAAGTCTTCATTTGAGGAAAACCAAAATCTTGCGGCATCATACCAGGCTGTTGCTGTGGCTGTTGCTGTGGCTGTTGCTGCTGTTGTTGCTGCTGCTGTTGCTGAACATTCCTGGGTCTAGACGAAAGGTTAGACATGTTACTAAAATTCGACATGTCAGAGAACGGCGAGGAACCATCAGTGAATTGGGAAAAGTTGGACATGTCTGAAAACCCGGACCGTCCCGACAGAGTGGACCCCATAGAGTCAGTGGACCGCTGGGACATCAGGGAGTGTCCACGGCCCATCAGGTTTTTAAAGTCATCGAAACCTTGAGGGAAGCTGGGTGGAGGGAAGAAACCACCCATATCACCAGTGTTACCAGAGGAGAACGATTGCTTGACTGATGATGACGATGTTGAGTTCTTCTTCACCGACATAACCGATCCGTCCGGTAGCTGTTGGACGCAAGATTCACTAACTTCTTCCGCGTCTGTCGATTCCGCTCGCTTGAATTTCCCTTCCGGATCTTCCTCGACCTTGGAGTGCTTAGTTGATGCCTCCCTTCTAGCTGCCTGACTGTCCTTGTCCTTGATTTCCGCTGTGGTCTCCTTGTGTTCTCTAAATCCGTCCTTTTCCTGCACCACGTTCGATGTTTGGGAAGTCAGCACACGCTTCCCGTTTTCTTCCGTGACGCTGATGCTAGTTTGGTTGCCCGTCCCCGTGGCTGGTTGAGAGACTGGTTGTGGGGCCCATTGGTTGTTCTGCGGTGGGATCTGTGGCTGTGGTGACTGAAATTGTGGCTGTGGGGACTGAAATTGTGGTTGGGGCGACTGATATTGTGGTTGGGGGGACTGAAATTGTTGTGGTTGGGGCTGGAACTGGGGTTGGGGGGACTGATACTGTTGCTGGGGTGGTTGGGGTTGGAACTGTGGTTGTTGTGGTGGTTGGGGCTGGAACTGTGGTTGGGGGGACTGATATTGTGGTTCAGGGGACTGATATTGTGGTGGTTGAGGCTGAAACTGTGGTTGAGGGGGTTGGAACTGTTGCTGTGGTGGTGGGGACTGTGGGAACTGAGAGGGAGGGGACTGCTGGTACTGTGGTGGTGGTGGGGACTGATACTGTGGTGGTGGTGGTGGTGGGGACTGATACTGTGGTGGTGGTGGTGGTGGGGACTGATACTGCGGTGGGGTTTGCGGTTGCTGGAAGGGCTGGAAATTCTGGAACTGTGGAGGCATCTGCTGGTACATCTGCTGTGGTTGTGGTGGTGGTTGAGGTGGTTGAATAGGTCCTTGACTAGGCTTGGAGACATTAAACGCAACTTCTGTCTTCACCGGATTCCTTTTACTTAAGTCAAATTCCATGGTAGAGGAGACGCGGGAAGATTCGGAACCGGCTTCACTTGGGGCCGGCGAGGAGCAAGTACTGGTCTTGGTGGAGCCGAAGCCGGAGTCACTAAACATCAGCTTCTCCCTCATGTCTTTGGGTAAGGCGTCGAAACCATCTGTTGAGGAACTTTCAAAACTGGAGGAAGATTGTATAACCTTCCTCGAGGATGTGCTCTTGAATGATGTGGAAGTGTTGTTGTCGTTGAAGGATTGCTGCACGGAGGACGAGGTGGAGGATGAGGATGTGGCTGCGTTCGGTGCCTTGATGGTGTCGGTAATAACAGCGCCATCCTGGAATATAAACAAAATTAGTGATGAAAACTGGAATCTATAAGTAGTAAAATCATGAAAAAACAAAAAATAGTGAAGAAAAAATACTTCAATTTATACCAGAACCATCTTAATAAAAAAAAAACTTCAATATATAGTACTTAAACCATAAATAAACAAAAAATTATACGAGAAAAACACATCCACATAAATTCGCGTCATTTTAACATAGCCACCCATATATATATCTCGTTTTCTGTGGTGTATTTATTTTTCTTGAGTCTCACCTTCTTGGGCGCCTTGATGGTCAACACACCGTCCTTGGAGAGAGCTGTGGAGACGTGGTCCATGTCAGCTGCCGGCGGTAATGTGAACTCCTTATAGAACGACTTGCAGGAGGAGG